>JAOWBN010000034.1:818264-833223 GCA_028565015.1 Pinguicula moranensis | reverse complement strand
CGAATTCTTTTTAAGAAATGGGGAATGATACGATCTTTAATAGGAATATTGATCTTGTTACCAGCTTATGCAGAGTAATCTAATTCACATGAAGATTTAGATTCGAGGACAAATCCTTCACAGGAAGGAGGGGATGTTATGAATGATGGAGACCCGAGATGAATTTGGATTCTTACGTAGTTTAAAGTAATCGGAGGACCCTGCAATGTGAATTACAGAAACACGCAGTTTCGTGGTTTCTTTCAATCAGAGGTACAAACATGGTCAGATTGATCTGGAAATTTAACTAGAGTCAGAAGACTCATTGGGCGTCTTCTTGTTCAAAGGAGATTGGATTTTAACGGTCCGGTTGTGAGATATGAATTTTGGAATAGACTCCTTTCGTTCATTCACGATCTGCTATTAGCAGCATTGCGCAGTCTCGATTTTATAGGCGATCGGAAGTTGGAACGTGTTCTAATCGAACTAAAATTTTACCCAGTGACATAGGATTTCTCAAGACATTAAAATTTCAGTTCGATCAGAACACGTTCCGACCTCCGATCGCCTATAATCGAGACTGCACAATGCTGCTAATAGCAGATCGTGAATGAATGAAAGCAGTCTATTCCAAAATTCATACAATCGGACCGTTAAAACTCAATCTCCTTTAAACAAGAAGACGCCCAATGGGTCTTCTTACTCCAGTTAAATATCCAGATCGATCTGACCATGTTTGTACCTCTGACCGGAAGAAACCAAGAAACTTCGTTTTGCTGTAATTTACATTGCAGGGTCCAATCACTTTAAATCATGCAAGAATTCGAATTCGTCTCGGGCCTCCAACATTCATACCATCCCCTCCCACATGGGAAGGATTCGTCCTCAAATCTAAATATTCACGTGAATTAGAATACTTTGCATAAGCTGGTAACAAGATCGAAATTCCTATTTAAGACCGTATCATTATTTGAAGACACTGCAGGTATGTAAAGCTGACAGGGGTAGATTCGAATCAAGCATGTGGAAATATATGAAAAATAGTGGGGATGATGATTCTATTTTGAGTATTAGCCAAGTGTCTAACTCCTCTGATTGTTTTTCAACTGACTCAGAGAGTAAAGAACTTGTAGAGCCAGCTGCCCATGCTCAAGTAACTATTAATGTTGATGGGATCCACACACCAACCACCAATGGTCCATTAAATACTCATCTACTTGTCCTATGAGAACAACTCTATCTAATGGCGCTCTATGCAGTGAATGGGCACCTATTCAGATTGGTTGGTGGCCTTTTATCAAGGATAAATAGGATTGTGAGACACCTGAAACTAGGGGGATGACACAACATACTAAAGGCCCCTCAGTAGAAGGGCCTCTGCCCGAAGCAGGGGTCTCTTCGCCACTGGTTGTTTTGGTAGAGGGTCCTATGGATCAGGACATCAATGTGAATAGTAAGATGTTGTGTCCCTGGGACTGCAGGTCAATATGGTGAATGATAAAATATCCACGCCCTTTGACTCTCCTACTCATATGGTTGTTGCACAACCTCCTTTGTCTCCAATGTTATGCTCTCACAATGGAGAAGGATCTTCCTCTTCAACTTCTGCACAACTACCAAACTGCCACACTCAACAATCAGGTACTCCTCTGCCTCTAGATAAAACATTGTCTGTGATTAACCTTCAATAGGTTGACAGGGCTCTTTCCAATGAGGCTATGGAGAATGAATTCCATGCACTCAACTCCTCACCAAGCAAGAAGTCAGGACCAACAACACCTGTTCCAAATAAGAGATCTAACAAATCAACCATGGGGTGGCCCTGAGACAAGGAGCCAAACACTGAAAGAATTTGGACAGGATACAGGAAAGGATCAAGACACCTTCAATGAGTGGATATCAGGATTATCTCAGCACCACAGATCCTATGCAAGCTATTGTGCTGATCACTCAATTTCTATGGACCGAACACCTCCGAGGTCGAGGCTATAATGGATGTGGGTGGCGCTTTGGGATTAACATATGGCCCTAATCACATTGAAGCTCAACAACAACTGATACAGATGAATAACTTGCAAATAAACTCTCAGAAAGCTACCACACCAGGTAGTAGCAAGAAAGGGGATGGAAATGTTTTTCCATGAAGGTTATAACCTACAATGTCAGAGGCTTTTGCATCCATAGGAGAAAGAAAAGACTCAAACTTAATAACATCTGAAAAACCAGACTTTTTAAGTATTCAAGAGACGAAGATGGAGTATATTGAAGAAAAGTTGTATATTTTTGTATGGTATTCTTCGGAGTTTGATTGGGTGTATCAGAGCTCTGGAAGACATTCAGGTTGACTACTTTGCATATGGGATAAAAACAAATTCTGCAGACATACTATCATGTCTGCTACTGGCGTTTTGGGGGTTACAAGTCACTAGTTTGCTAAAAGAAACATATGAAATATGTTAAACATTTATGGTCCTAAAGATCTGGCAGTTAAACAACATCAGTGGCAGGAAATCAGAGATCTTCTGCATGGGAAACAGTCTGAAAAATGGTGTTTAATGGGGAACTTTAATGATGTACTTGATCATAAGGAAAGAAAAGGAATTTCTCAGAGACAAAATGATCAAGAAAATATCTTCTTTTATGGAGTTTGTTGTGGATTTAGGCCTCAAAGATCTGAAGATGGAAAGGAGATGATTCACATGGTACCTAAAATCCCTCACTGCCATGAGCAGACTTGATAGATTTCTATATAATGATCCGTGGCTTGGAAATGGGACGAACTGGATTCAGTCTAGCCTTAGGAGGGATGACTTGGATCATGGTCCAGTCAGTTTGTGTTATAAAGTGCAGAACTGGGTCCAAAAACTCTGAAGGTTTTAGACAGTTGGCTCCAAGATACCTCCTATGTTCAAATGATTGAAAAAATCTAGAATGAGACAGTCATTCAAGGTTATGCTAGCTTTCGAATTAAAAGGAGACTTCAAGCTGTTAAAGCTGCTATCGAGGACTGGAACCTCTCTGCACCAAGGACCAAGAAGAGCAGCGAAAGGATATTCTCCTCTCTGTGAGGCAAACTCTCACAGAGAGATCCTCACCAACATCACCTCACAGCTGGATAGTGTAATGTATCATAAATCAAGAATAACTTGGCTGAAGTTAGGGGATACAAATTTTACGTACTTTCACCATTGTGTAAAACATAACACAAGAAGGAATTCCATCAATGGTATCTGAGATAGTGAGGTTTGGATTGAAGATCCGGATCTAGTTAAGATAAGCTTCATGAAGCACTTTAAAGAAAGGTACTCAAAGGTTTCTTGGGCTAGACCTAAGATAACCAACATGAGATTCCGAACACTCAATCATCTGGAATAGAGAATCCCAATCTCTCCATTCTCTGAGTATGAGATTCTGAAGGCCATAACTGATTGTGAAAATGATAAGAGGCCGGGCCCGGATGGCCTGAACTTTAGGTTCATTAAAAAATTCTCCTATCTGATGATTGAGAACTTAGGTCAGCTCTTCAAGGAATTCTACAGGAATAGCAAGCTGGTGAGAGGCTGTAATGCAGCTCGCATTTCCCTCCTCCCCAATAAAGATTCTCCTCAATATTTCAATGACTTCAGACCCATCACACTCATTGGTGCCATTCCTAAAATTATCTCCAAGGTAGCCAATCAGCTGAGTCAGGTAATCCACAATCTCACTGCTCCGAACCAAATGGCATTCATTAAGGGTAGGAAGCTATTTGATGGTGTCTTGATTGTAGATGAGATTCTGGATGACCTTCGGAAGAAGCATAAAGAGGCTCGGATTTTTAAAGTAGACTTTGAAAAAGCATTTACCACGGTGAACTGGGATTATCTGCAAGATGTTATGGCTCTTATGGGGTTTCCACTTATATGGATCAGCTGGATTATAGCATTAATGGACTGCCTCTACCTCTATTCTTATCAATGGGAGTCCATCGGTTGAATTTCAACCAGAGAGAGGTCTGAGACAGGGTGATCCCATCTTCCTTCTCCTATTTTTAATTGTTGCAGAAGGTCTATCAAGTATGATTAGCAAGGCTGCTACTCTATCTATGTTCCAAGGTATTGCCATATGAAAGGAGAGTATTTCTTTAACACACCTTCAGTTTGCGGGCTTGAGAGTAAATTTTGAAAAGAGCAGCCTGATTGGGGTTAATATTCCTCATTGGAATGTGCAGAAAATGGCAGCCTACCTAGGTTGCAAGACATGCTCTATTCTTCTTAGCTATTTAGGCCTCTCTGTTGGTGCTAATCCTAGGAGACTAAGTACCTGGTCACCTTTCCTGGAAAAATACAGCAAGGCTTTATCTCTTTGGAATCATAAGCATATCTTTTAAACTCCACTTTAGCTTCATTCCCTTTGCATTACTTCGGATATCTGAAAGCTCCAAAGTCTGTGATAGCTAAATTTATTTCCATTCAGAGGATGCTCTTGTGTGGGGTGGGTGGAGCAGAGGAAAATATGTTGGTTTCATTGGAAGAAGGTCACTACTCAGACCGATAGAGGAGGTATTGGAGTGCGAAATATCCAAGCGTTTAATGATGCTATACTTGGAAAGTAGTGTGCCAGGATTTTTAATCTAGCTTGGTCAAGGTTGTACTGAGATCAAAATATGGCAGAAGTGGACTACTGGAGATTGGTGGCCTACATAAAATGAGACAATAAACACAACATGTCATGCTACGCTATAATTCTGGTTAGGCATCTGCCTCATTATGGTGGAGAAATATTCAGGCCTTAGCAGAGTTCCCTCAGTTCCAACATCAAGTTTCACTACAGTTGGGTAATGGGAATTTTATTAGGTTCAGGACACACAAGTGGAAACTGAATATTACATTAGCAGAAAGGTTTGGCAGGTTATTCAAAATTTCTACCAAGCCACATGCTTTTGTTTCAAATATATATATATATATATAAATATATAAACAATAGGTGATCCTAGATCTAGGAATGGAGAAGACCCTTACGTGATCATGAACTAGCAGATCTAGCTGAACTAGAACACTGCTTGCTGGACACTATCCTCACTGCTTCAAACCAGGGCAGGTACACATTTGTTGGAGGAAAGGATGGAAATTATCTGTTCAGAGAGTTCTACAATGGAATTGTAAATGTTATTCCTAATCCTTACTCTCCTGTGGAGGCAAAGGTCCTGCAGAATATTTGGAACAAAATTACACCTAGTAAAATCATGATATTTGCCTGGAAGCTCCTGGAGGAGGCTGTCCCAATCAAGACAATATTGCATCATAGACATATTAACCGAGAAGGCCATGAACTGTCCTGCACTTTGTGCAAATCAGACACGGAGCAGGAATCTACCTTCCATCTATTCTACAGTTGTCCTGTATCTTTGCAGATCTGGTCTAAAATCTATCTATGGTTGCTGGAAGACATGGATGGTCCATTCATTTCAACTACAATTCCATCTCTGGCTTTCTTTTGTGAAGCAAAACCTCGGGGCCTTAATGTTTGTGCCTGGAAGGCTATCTCGTTAGCTATGGTTTGGCAAGTTTGGAAGGCAAGAAACCTGCTCCTTTTTCAGGTAAAAGAGATAGATGTGGACAACATTGTACGAACTGTCCAAAGGTCTGTGTGGTTGTTGATTCGTGCCAAGAGATCAGAACATTTATTCCCTTTCTCTACCTCAGATTGGTTATCTCAACCAAAATCCTGCATTGTGTTCTAAATTCTCTACACCTTACATTTTTGCCTGTCATCTACTAAGGACACAATTGCTACTAACCTTGTCATGAACAAGCATGAGATCTGGCACATACGTTTTTTTTTTCAAGGAGCTATTGTTGCAGCAAGAACGTGCCTTCAAAAAAGAAAGGAAAATTCAGCCAGCCAACCTGGGACTCGAATATTGCTTAAGATTGGAATACAAGGATGTGGGGTTGATTAAAAGCTATATCCTTTCAATCTAAACAGGTGCTATTAATCTTTACTTGATGTGCAGATGCTTCGGAGGCATGCCAGCAGTAGGGCAGATCTCATTACGCAATTTCTGCATGTACCTCAGACTGGTTATCTCAGCCAAAATCCTGCAGGTGATCTGGCACGGGCATTTTCTTTCAAGGAGCAATTGTTGCAGCAGGAATGTGCCTTCAAAAAGAAAGGAAATATCAGCCTCTCAAACCCGGGGCTTCAATATTGCTTGAGATTGAAATGCACGGTTGTGGGGCTGATTAAAAGCTGCTCTTGATATCATTTTCAATCTAAATAGGTACTATTAATCTTTACTTGTTGTGCAGATACTTCTGAGACATGCCAGAAGTAGGGCATATATCATTACATGTTTTATGCCTATTCCCAAAATATGATGACCAGAATGATCTCATCGGCGAGACATTGGAACCCTAGAATGCTTTTAATACTTGGAACTTGCAGTTTGCCCTTTGCGTGGAACTGTCAGCATTTCAATTGTTTGCCACAATATCTGTGTAACACGAGTGTCCAGTTACATGATCCACAAGGGGCGAAAATTGCCCAGTTTTTCATTTTGGAATGACCTGGAAATTTATGAGGTTCACAATTTGAGGTTGAGTTCCGGTGCAACAGGATTAATTATCTCGGTGAGGAGTGAAGAGAATATAGAGAGCAAGAGAGGTTCTTGTCACTACAAAGAACAATTCGCTAGATTTCCTTCTGGTATTTCTTTGCTTTTCATCTGAAGCTATGTATACACACATACTTCTCACTGCTTCATTACAGAGCTAGCTCATCAAACAAAATTGAGTTGTGCACAAAGCCCCTAAAATGGGATTTGATAAGTTGACAATCATGATATTTTGAGTTGTTGAAGAGCGGATGATGACGATGATCTGAAAGCAAAAATGCTTTGTAATCTTTTATGACGCTAGGTGAGTCATGTACCAAATCACCCTTAACTATATTTGTGGAGTGGTGTGGAGTGAAAACATGCAATAAAACAATCCCAAAGATCCTGCTAGTATAGTTATCCGCGGTGGAATTTGTGAAAGTCACCTCCTTGGATTAGAGCACATCTCATCACTACTTTTCACTACTCTTCTTTTGAGTTTTGTATATTCCCTTTATTGTACAATTTATTTTTATTGAATGAAATTTCCTTATAAAAAAAAATCATGTAAATCAAATGCGTGTGCACATTGCTGATCGAGAGACATTCACCTAAACACCAGCACACCATGGGAAACATGTAAAAGCAATTTATTCAAACTACAAGGCAATTCCACAAACTTAAGGTTGGTCCCAATTTCGGTTCAAAAGGAAAAGACTTTTATACTAAAATTTCATTAATAAAGGATCTGCCAATAGAGCTCAATTCTGTGGTATCTACTAATAATGAAACGTAGCCTTACAACCAATACTCACAGTATCAGAGAACACTAGAGTTCCTTTGTCAAGGGATGCATCTTCCCAAACCCTTGAATAATCCCATTTTTTAGCTCAAGAACCGCAGCAAGCTGATCTTTGAGCAGCTTGGGCCGCCCCTGCAGCTTGGTCAGGTTGGTTAATTCTTATGGCCTGGGGCTAATTGGTCAATAAACACATCAATCAGTTTTCATTTTGCAAACATATAATCAAACAAATATTCAATCGGTCACTAGTAGCATTTAATACCTCAGCCCTTGCGTCAGTTTCAGTAAGTCTTTGCTTGATATCTCTAGCAATTGAGAAGAACACCTCCTCCACATTCATGTTTGTCTTAGCACTCTGCTAAACATCATGGAAAAGATTGACTTAATCAACACAAAATCCCATAATAAACAGCAGGTGATACTTACAGTCTCAAAGAATTTGATTCCATATTCATCAGCAAGTGCTTGACCCCTCGAGATAGGAACAGCCTGCAGTAGAATATTTTATGTTGGATCATGTCTTGATAATGAGAAGATTAGAGAAAAGTAGTGTGCTCATCGATAATAATCCCGTATCTGCCTCAGTATAAAGTACTGGCAAAAAGCACCATTGCTCTCTGTCGCATTCACATGTAATTCTTAGAGAAGTTCCCAAGACAAATAGGATAGGATTCCCACCACATGCAATTAATAAGAGATAGATGCAGCACTAGGTAACATGATGCTCAGGTACAAAGGCAGGGATATGGATCCGCCCATATGCATGCACAGAGACGAAGAAGTATACCCTTTTACTCTCATCCATATCAGCCTTATTTCCCACCAATATCTTGTTTACATTGTCTGACGCATGCTGCTCAATGTTTCTGATCCAATTCCTAATGTCTGAGAAAAAGATGCAGACATTTGTCAAAAGGGTGCACATGCTCTCTTAACTGAGAAAAAAAATTTAGAGTGCAGATAAGAAAAAATAATGACATCATTACAAGACAATCATATAGGGTGATAAGAACAGTATCAAAAAGAAGTACAGAAGACGAGTAATTACTGTTAAAAGATGATTCATCAGTAACATCATACACCAGTAATATACCCATTGCTCCACGGTAGTAAGCTGCAAAAAAAGGATAATTAGGAAAAAGAAAAATTTAAAGAAATTCATCAGCAAACCGATGCTTCATTAACTTAAAACATCTACAGATATGAATATAAGATTAAAAATTAGTTGGCATAATAATAGATTGAAAATTGTTGATATAATAATAGATCGATAGGTGTAAAAAAATTTAATTCAAACCCTACGGAAAAAGTTTTTGAGCTCACTCTCTAGATAATTCCTTGGAAATGGAACCACAGGATATGAAAGCCTCATGTAGTAAAGTATTGGATTTACAAAATGCAACAATTGGGTTCACAAAACACAAAGTAAATAGTGTTCATATTGCATTTTATGTTAAAGGCCTATGGAACCTTCTTTGTGTGGGTTCAAGTGAGAGACAAGCAAAGCCCCAAAAATCTGTGGAGGATACCTTCTTCCAACATTTTGCAATTGCTCATTTGTTTATCATGAACGTATAACTCTGGTATATATAATCACTTATCCACCACATCCACCATCAAGAGCCATTCAAAAAACACTAGCCTGACAGCCACGTAACGATCAAGCAAGAAAAAATGTTATTTTCCTCCATCTCACCCCTCTCCTCTCCAGCTTTCACAATTAGACATATCATATGGTCTTTCCCAACAACAGCAATCAAATAATCATAAGTATGGACAAAGTCCTGTTGAATCCAGCACAAATTAAAATGCACACCAGTAGTGATAGTTCGAAATCTCTCTTGTCCAGCAGTATCCCATATTTGCAATTTGATTCTTCGTCCATCAAGCTCAATAGTTCTAATCTTGAAATCAATGCTGCATCAGAAAATAAAGTTAGATATAGCCGCAAAAGGCGGTGAGACCTCCACATCTGAGAAAGATAAAACATCATAATGAAACCTACCCAATGGTGGTAATGAAACTGGTGGTGAAAGAACCATCAGAAAAACGTAAGAGAAGGCAACTCTTACCCACACCTGAAAATGCAATCAACTTGAAGGTTCAGTTAGGAATTTCCAACTTGTTGATTCAGTTTTCATTTGAGATGTCAAGGATGAAGATGCTCATACAGTCGAAGATAAATTCTATGAGACAACCACTTTTTTCAGATAACACCATTCTGCAACTTGTTTATATAAAGATCGTATCCTAGGGTCCCATAGGAGCCAATAGAATAAGAATTATGATAGCACAGAGGGTGATTTTCACCAATAATTGTCATTTTCTAATTGGAAAAAGCGCAAGCAATAAAATACAGTAATATTCACATTGTAGTGCACAACATTATGAAACCCAGACAACCTGGAGTCAACATGGATCACCAGACTTACACTGTTTACAATTTTCTTACTTCAAATTCAGTACTTACATCTTGTTTAAAACCTATGTTCGTGTGGGGGCGGATTGGGGGTGCGTGGAGGATATGCTGCATCTTGATTAAAACTTAATTACAGTTGAAAATCTACATCACCCTTCATTAAGAGAAGCCACTTAATTCAACATGGGCCCAGGAAAACAGCGAAGATATATGTCTAGCTAGGAATCTGCAAATCAGAAAATATGTCGTATAATCGTACAGATGAAGAATTTCATTCCCATCTTATTACCCGTTGCAGATACCCATGTCAATTAACTCAGTACATAAAAGCAGCCAGTACCGTGCAACCACTTCGAAAATGAATAATAAAAATTGAATTCTAACATCTCAAAAGTCCCATCAGGCGAGCAAACAATGACTCCACAAAATGATTAACCAAATTGCTGAAGCGGATTAAATATTCTCCTTATATGAAACTGACCAACAAAATCTATAAGCTACAGAAAAAAGCGAATCAATATGCAGAAGCTATCTAAAAATGCGCACCAAAATGCAGAAAATGCTTAAATAAAATATGGAAACCACAGCGAAAAAAAAATCAAGACAAAAGAACAAACTAAAGGAAAAGGCACGCACCGCTATCACCAATCAAGAGGAGCTTGATAAGATAATCATAATCGGCTCGAGCTCTGGCGGGAGGAGCGGCCATTAGATTTGTTTCTTTTTCGAGAAAAAAAAAAGACAAGTTCGTGAAATTAAACCCTAACACAAAAAAAATTGCAATTAATTTATATAAGATATCCCAATCCGAAATCCATTAGTAAGTAACACGACCATATTAGGGGAGTAGTGGATGAAAATACTGATCAGATCGAATGATAGAGAATGGGGATCTAATCAATGAGAAATGATGGAAAAGAGGGAAGCAGCAGTCGATTGTGATTTCTTTTAGCTATGTTATAATAATGGATTATAGCAAAATGATTTTATTAAATTCCAATGCATCTATTTCGTGAATTTGTTGGAACTCAATATATCAAATGACGCAATGCCTATTGGGTCGCAACGGAAATGACATCTTTGTATAATTACAAGGATAATGCCGCGTACATCTGACCCCCAGACCTCATCAGAGTTGAAAATATACTGAGTACGTTGTGGATCTGAATTGTGCATTCCTTGGTTTTATTTTTATTTTTGAATGAATCAACGGGTTTCGAAAAGAGAAAGCTTAAGTGGACATGGCGGTTCGATTATCGGTTATTAAATCGTCGTTTTTTTTAGTGGTTGTCAGTTTTAAAAATGAAAATTTTAAAAACTTTGAATATCCGTTTTTGCTCAGTCCAATTTCCTCCCGTTGGCAGTTTGATTGCCGAAAACTTTTGTATCGGTTGACGGTTTTGGTTCAGGTTCGTTTTGGACGGTTTCGACACGTTTTAAATACGGTTGAAACCTCCGATTACACCGATTTTTTTTCAAATTTTTTTTAAAAAAAAATTTACTTCTTTCATTTTTTTAAGAAAAAATTATTTTCTTATATTTGTAATATAAATGTATAAAAATAAAATAATATATATATTTTTTGTGGGTAATAAAAATTAAATTACGCAAAATTGTATATGTACACGCTATGGCGAGCATTGCCCCTCCTTACGGGGTACAATGATTCCAACACTATACAACATCAAGGCTGAAAGAAGGAGCTAACACAAAACGTCGGATGCCTTATCCAATCCGCCAGCGTCACTCCCGCCTGGACCTTTTCAAAAGCCATGTGGCGGTACCATAGTTGCACCTGGATTCGCTCGAGGAGCTTGTCCCGATCAAATGATCTATTTCTGAACCTCATATCATTTCTGACATTCCAGATATTCCAGGTGATGCGGTGCCAAATGGACTTCCATAAGTTTCTACCTCGTCCGAGTTCCAAGATTCCAACATGGGCCTGGTAGTTTGCCATTGGGGAATGGTGCACAACATACACAAAGACAAAACATTTGTAAATTTACGTCCATAACGCATAAGACATTGGACATACCCAGAATAAATGAGAGACATCCTCTATTTGCTCCCTACAAAAGGTACGTAATCTGGACTCCAACGGGAATGACATACCTCTATGTATGAGGTTGTCTATCTTTGCAATACGGGATTGTAGGAGCCGCCAACACAAAGCCATCACCCAAAACAGCAAGCGACTACCCCATATCTCGGTTAGCTCAGGCTGAGGTTCCACCAACACCTTCTCACTACAAATTACCCGATAACCACTCTTGATAGTATATGTGCCCGATGCAGTGTATGACCAACGCCAGAAGTCTAGTCCGGCGGTCGGATGGTAATCAACCAATTGTTCACCAAATGAGTTAAAAAACGCACTTCACGCCGACTAAGTAGCTGGTGCCACTTCCAACCCAATTGCCAAACCGAATCTATCAACGGCCATTTATCCGCAACTAGTACACCCTTGCCTGCTGCCAGCTGATGAAGCATCGGGAAGCAACCAACTAAGTTGCAAGTTCCGCTCCAATCATCTTCCCCAAAACGAGTATTTTGGCCATCTCGCATCACCCTCTTAAAATGGCTCACAAACCAGTCGGCCGAGACTATGATTTTACGTAGGTTGCGCCACCAGCGAGATGATACTTGATACACAGGTAGCGTTGCCCAGTCACAGCCCGAAAGACGCGCCCCAAACTATTTGGCTAAAATTACGTCTCTTCACACACCACTTTCCGCCGTTTTCAGCCTCCACCCCCACTTGGCTAATAAGGCCAAATTAAAAGAGCTTAAATCCAGGAAACCGAGGCCCCCAAGTTCTTTACTCCTACACATTGCGTCCTAACTTACCCCTGATATAGCTCCACTACCAATGTTAGCATAGTTGGATTTCCATAAGAATTTTTGGCATATGCTAATCATATCCTGAATAATTGATTTAGGTGCCATATAAAGTTAGAAATATTAGACCGGCATGCTGCATAATACACTATTGATAAGTGTTGCTTTCCCTCCAAAATTCAGAAATCGGTTTTCCCACGAGAAAGTCTTAGTCTACATAGCAAGAGTAAGGGATTGCCATGTATTCCTGAAGCCTGGATTCCCACCCACCGGGTTCTCCAAACAATCAAACGGTAAGGACATGACCGAACAATGGAAGATTTGTGCACACGACTGTTGCAACTCTTGGGAGATATTTAGCCCCAATAGGCTGCTTTTCTTAAAATTAATAGATAGGCCTGATAACAATTCATAAATTCACAGGACCCCTTCATAGCTGTGATATTTTCTAGATCCCCTTCTGTGAAAAATAACGTATCATCAACAGACAAAGAGTGAGTGTATATGCTATCACCACATAAGATACCCCTCAAGCAGCCCCTCTCCACGGCAGATTTCAAAAACAAATTCAGACCTTCCGTGGCAATCAAAAACAAGAATGGCGAGAGAGGGTCGCCTTGACGCAAACCACGTTCGAAATTGAAAATTCCTGTTGAGGCACCATTTACCATTACCGATCCGGACGCTGATGTGAGAGAAGCCTTTATCCAGCCAACCAACTGTTCACAAAAACCCATTTTCCTCATCATATGTATAAGAAACTTCCAATTCACTGAATAAAAAGCTTTAGCGAAGTCTACTTTCTGAAAGACGACCGCCTTCTTTGTCATTTTAACATGATGTAGAAGCTCACTAGCAGCCAGAATGCCGTCCTGTATTTGACGACCTTTGATAAATGCTAATTGCCAGGGAAAAATAAGTTTATCAATTACTTGCCGCAGACGGTTAGCAAGTAACTTGGAAAGCAATTAATAAGCACTACCCACCAAGGATATGGGACGAAAACCACAAAAAAATGCAAGCCAGGCGAAAAATGGAAATGGGCTTTCCATTTCCGATATATCTGGTATCTAACCCTAATACCTTTTGTTTTTCTATAAAAGTTAGTGTTTGTTATTATTTTTTTTTTATGGAAATTAAATTTTACAATACTAATATTATTTTGACGTAACTTTTATTTATTCACAAAATTAACATAGCCTCCTACCTACTTCATAAAAAAAAGTAATTCTGACTTAAAAAAATAGACCTTTAAAACATTGATATTAAAATAATCTAAAAAAAAAGGAAAAATAAAATCAAAATTTGTAGAAGAGTAAAATAGGAGAAATTATATAGCGCACGAATTGAACACAAGAAAATCACAAGAATGATGGGCCCCATGTGTTTAACACCAATCCCTATGTGTTTAACACCAGATGGATGGTTGGGATCAGTATTAAACACGTGGGGGCCCATTATTCTTGTGATTTTCTTGTGTTAATTTCGTGCGTTATATCATTTCCTGTAAAATAGGGCCTCATTCTACTCTAGGAAATTATTTGGACATAGATGTTTGATGTGGTCGAATTTTGTCCTGCTTGCTTAAATAGTAAAATAATAATAATATAATATAAATCGGAAAATATATATTAAGGCCGAGGGGGCCGAGAATTCCTTCTCTTCAGTATGAAAAAACATCCATTTCTTGTGTACAAAATTCCATCTCCCCAATTGTTCCTTCTTGTTCTTCCTCTCCAATTGTTCCTTCTTCTTCTTCCTCTCCCCTAAATCTAATGGTTACCCTCCTATTTCTAGGAGTTTTTTGCATGTACAATCATGGCCACTTGTCCATTGTCTTACTACACTTGTAATTTGCATGGTTAGTTTCTAACACTTGGCTCAAGACTTGGTAAAAGATGACAAGTTGATGGTTGTGCATGTGTTTTTATCCTTTCCTTCATGTGGATTATTCCTTGATTTTGGGCTTGGATTTTTTGGTATAGTGGGTTGCGCATGAGGGAGTGTTGCTTTTAATTCTTGTCAAATCTATATAAGTTTGAATTGTGGAATTAAAATAAAGAAGTTTTGAAGTATTTAATATATAAAAACAATTTAAAATTTATCAATGAAAACATGGCAATAATCAATCATATATCAGTAACTTCAAATCAATCAATAGTGCGTCCTTGTAAATTCAATAATTTAGCTTTTAGGATTATACCTAAAGCTGATCTCTTATGTCCTGTTTTATGCAGGCCTTCTTCTACTTCTTCTTCTACTTTTTCTACTACTTCTTCTTATTTTTAAGAGGGGTGGTGTTTTGCGCAATTACTTAAACGATAACTATTTTTAGAATAGA
>JAOWBN010000034.1:804505-818164 GCA_028565015.1 Pinguicula moranensis | reverse complement strand
AGGGTGCAGTTCTGGATGGAGATGCCCGTGTTTTGGTTCGGGTCGAATTTGCCCTGTGCCGTGATGGTGTTTTGCTGACCTGGAGTAGGCTTCTTGGGCTGGATGTAGGAGTTTTGAATGACAACGGCGGAGTTGCCGAATATGAAGTCGACGGTGCCGTATATGTTGCAGTCGCGATAGAATTGGCGGTTGGAGTGGACGTAGAGGGTGTCCTGGTAGGCGTCGAAGCTGCAGCGGAAGAAGACGGAGAGGTCGGCGGTGGAGAGGAGGGAAACCGCCTGGTGCTTGATCGGGCCGGCGGTGTTGCGGAAGCCGATGTCGCGGGCCATGAATCCTTGACCGAACACGGCTAAATGGAAAAGAAGTCAGTGACAACTTCAGATTTTGACTTTTGCTTCTTTGCAACGGCGAATTTGAATTTTTTTTAATGGAAAATAGAGAAACTAATGTAATGTAACATGAACTTTTAGTAAAAGATGCTTAAGATAAGCTATTTCCGAAGCATTCAGAATAATTTTGAAGAAGCTTTTTTTTTATAAGTAATTTTGAAGAAGCTATTTCCTAAACCCTAATTTTGAAGAAGCTACGTTGTGGTACCGGGAAAGGGGGTGCCCACCCCACCCTCATTTTTCTTTTTCATTATTTGACATGTAAATAGGCTTGGGAACTGAGAATTCGGAATTTTCGATTCGATCCGAAATTATTTTAGAAATGGAATGTGATTTCCGAACCGATTCGTATTTTATTTTGGAATTCGGAAATTCGTTAGAAATTTGAAATTTTTGAACAGTAATAAAAAAATATTTTTGAATTTCAAAAATATTTTGGAGAAATAGAAAAAATATTTCTGAAATTCGGATTTTTCTAAAAAAAGTTTGGAAATTCAAAAATTTGAAAATTAACCCTATATTTTCGATCAGATTCAAAATATAATTCAAAATTGAAATTAAATCGAAATTCAAAAAATTTCAGATATTGAAATTTTTGAATTCCGAATATCGAATGATGAGCCACTTAAACTTACCAAAAGTTGCTGACTGAAAAGTTGGTGTTCCATCAACAACATTGAGTCCGCCTGAGACAATGGTTGCAAACCTTCCATCCCCCACAATCAACACATTCCACTTGGGCTTCTCCACCCTCACATTCTCAAAATAAACGCCTTTCTTCACGTAGATCACGAACCTCTTCTTGCTCTTATCAGGTACAGCTTTCAGCGCAGCTCCAATTGTCTTGTATTTCCCCGAGCCATCCTTCGCCACAACAGCATCGGCTTTGAGGCTCGAGCCCGGAATCTGCAGCAGACGACGGTCCTTAACCGATAGCCACTCCGGCGAACCGTCAAAGCCCAACAGCCGCCGCCACCGCCCGATGGCATCAAGGACGTTTAGGGAATCCTCAAACGAACTGATGATGGCGAGACTGTTGCTGGTGTACTCCGTCGAGTTTTTTAGGGTTTCGCTAGCCAATGCAGTCAGATTTCCACCTATGGCGCATCATAAGATAATTATTAGTTGTATTAATTAGCAAGTGTTGTTGGAGAGACGAGATGCAAATTTAGATAAAAAAAAATGGGGCCACCTCCGCTTCTCTTCAATCTAGTTGTTAAGCATAATAGAAATCTAGAGAAAATAATTAAATAAAACCTTGATGCAATTAAACTAATTTGATTGTTGAGAGTGCAGCGAACCCGGCCTGGTGGACATGGGTTCATGTGTAAATGCAGGCGTGAGCAACGCGACCAACTTATAAGGTGAATGTTAGTTTTATTAAAAATTTAGTACCACACGTTGATTGATTATAGATCATAAGCACATGGCTTCGTAATCAAATTATGTATGCTAATGTGCGTGCACATAAATAGGCTCGGGCCGTATGCTAGAAAATGGGCCTAAAATTGAGCCCGTATTTTATACTATAATTTTCAGTGGCTAAGCTAAGTTGTATGTGCCTTTATGACCTGAATCTACATTTTCAGGTAAGCTTGGATCACGATAGGGATAAGGCCCATGCCCTTGGTATTTTTGTAATTTGGGTTATTTGGTCATTTTAATTTTAAATATTTACCTATAAAAAAAAACTCTAACCACCATCAATTAATTTTTTTAAAAAATACTAAAAAAAATCAAGCAATTATTTAACCCATTCATGTCTCCCCCACGATACCTGCACTGTCGAGCTCGTCAATACATGTTTGCTGATACGTCCCCGCCGAACTCAGCCAAGTCCTCAGATCCCTCACGGCATCCAGCACCTTCAAATCCTGTCCGTCCATCGAGCTGTTGAGATGATCCAACGCCAGCGAGAACAACTCCTTGCACGCCTCAATCGCCGCCAGCGTCTTCTGATCCGTGATATTCAACTTCTTCACTCCATTCTCAATAAACCCATTCGAAGCCTTCGACAGCTCATCCACGGCCACCCGAACCGACAACCTGTACAGATCCTGCGGCCCGAGATGGCCCGAACTCGCAACCGGAATCAGGCTGTTGTAGCAAGAATCCGGGTACAGTGTGTAGCCGCAGATCGCTTTGATGGCAGCAGAAATGGAGCCGCTTCCAGCGGTGGATTTGTTGTCGTCTCGATTTGCGAGGGTGCCGAAGACGGCGGCTATTACGACAGCGACGAGGACGACGGAGGAGAGGGCGATGATCGTGATGCGTTTTCGGGTTTTCCGGCGGGCCATGAGACGTTCGTGTTCGGTTTCGTCGAGCTTGCCGTAAGAGTTGAGAGTAGCCATTGATGGAGAATTTGTTTGTTCAATGGCCTTTTCTGATATGGTGGTGCAATGGAGTCGTGTATATATAGTTACTGGTGAAATGGGGGATTTTTGTTTTACGTGCAAGGCATGATGGGGGAGGTCGAAGTATAGGAGTGGGGGCCATGTAAAATGTATGAAGAGAATTTGCTGGGAAATAGGGAATAAAATCCAAGTCAATTCTTTTATTTAGATAATTTTGGCTTGGTCTATAATTAGCTTGGTTTGTAATACACCAAATTCGCAATTCCATTGGGCTGGGGCGGAACCCGGGCACCGCTCCCCACCCAACTTTTTGATTTTTTTAAGTGTAAATACCAACTTCGTTCCACATAAGTGCCTTGCCCATCAAATATGTGTCAATCTATGTATCAATAAGGGTGTCTAATGATTTTGGCGATAGCGGGTGGCTGTTGGCCACCACCGCCACCATTACCCATTATTTGTTATCCGCCAAAATCGTTAATATAAAAAAATTATTTGAAAAATCATTCATCCATTACCTGAATAACACATGGTACGAAAATAACTAAATAAGGCAAAGTATACATCGAATTTCGGCAACATTCCAAGTTCCAGCACAATTACATAAAATACGAATCAAATGTTAATGTTTCAAATCAAAGTGATAAAGTCTGTATTGTATGTCAACCTAGAAGATAAACCATTATTTATTATGGAATTTCAGTCAACTCTCCATACCACATAAAATGTTACAAGGTATAAGTTAGAGCGTATGACAAAGAAAATTGAAGACTAAAGTTATAGGATAAAATAATTTAAACTTGAAATTATTACATGTATCCATAACGTATGTTTCTCGATCCTCTGTATCATCCGTAGTCTCTATCCCTTCGGAAGTGGTATGCAACCAATTATGTGCGCAAATGAGGGTCTCGACTGTGTTGAGGGTCAAAGAACTACGATTAGCATCTAAGACTTGTCCCTCGATGTTGAAGATAGTTTTCGATAGTACAGTGAAAATCGAAATTGCTAGTACATCTCTTGTCATTTGTGCTAGAAATGGATACGTGGATTCATTGGCCTTCATACAAGTTAGAATATCGATGTTCTTTGTGGCTGACACACACTTGTCACCCAAATATATCTCCAACTCTAATTTTGGGTCCACCCTTTGCGTCTCCTCCTTAAAGAGTTAAAACTCTCCAACATGTCTTCCTTGAGTCAGTCACTCGTTCCTAGATCAACTTATCAAAAAGATGATGTACCACATAGCTCATTATAGACATCAAAGACCCCTTGCACAAAACTCGTGAAAAGTGTAGCACCCACATCAATCATTTTCTAGTCCATAGTTATGAAAAACAATACTTGAACCAAACGGACTTAGCATGAGGATCCAGGATAGTAGCAACAATTAAGAACTTGATCAGTGAAAGCTTTTTCATAGGATCGGGATCCACTTTTGTGAGCTCTCCTAATACTTGTCATACTTGACTAGCATACTCTTGTCCATCCCACTCAAATAGGTATCATCACTCCTGACATACTTACCCAATTGTAGTTTTTAGGGATAAGTTGGGGATCACATCTATCAGTGACAAGTTGAGGGAGTGGAAATTGCGAGGGTTTGAACATGTACAGAAGCCGTGACAACGAGCCCGTTAGGCGAGTTGAAGGGCTCCAAGTTGAAGGAATGTGGGGCAGATGGAGACTTAGAAGAACGTGGGAGGAGCAAATTCGATTGAAATTAGCGGAACTGAACCTCTCTGAGGATATGACCTCTGATAGAACGAGTTAGAGACGCCAGATTATGGTTAGAGATATATAGGTCTATGTGTGTCAAATTTGATCGTGAGAGAGTTGTGGTAGTTAGGATAGGTTAGAGAGTCGGTTGTGACTTAATTATTTTATTTTATTTGTATTTATTTTATTTTATTTATTAGTACATCTATTTATCTATATTTATTTAATGTATTTATTTTTCTTTCTTTTTTGTTATTTTTTCAGTTTTTCTTTCCTTTTAAGACTCTTCGAGTTGGGGTCTCTACGAAAATAGTATCTTTATATCTTTTGAGATATGAGTATGACATACAGCTTACCTTCCCTAGACTTTTCCTGCGAGCGAGATTTACTGGATATGTTTGGCTTAATTTGGTTTACTCCTGGCACACTTACTTAGCTATCTCTCGACCTTGAACACCTCCTACAGACCACATAAAACAAAACAAGTTAGATTGTTACAGAAAAGAGAAGTAATTTAAACTTAAAACATTACCTGGAAGAAAATATGTGTAGTACACATATTCGATTCAGAGAACTTCAGGGTAACATCAAGAAGATCTTCAAGAAGTCACAAAGTGCTTAACCTGCGTTTAATCATACTGCGTAGGGTATAGGTCATTTTCATTATCGATCAAGCAATCTAGTAGATTACGATTCTCCAGCATATCTTCAAACACCATATGATATTCCACCGAGATAAACATGATGCAGGTGGAATTTCATCTTGTGCAGACATTAAGCTACAACAATCCCTTCATTTTCATCATTCGGTTGGCCACATACCTTTTGAAGGAGTTCAATCTCTTCGGAGACGACTTTACATACTTGAAAAGAATTATCATATTCTTCACAGAATGATCCAACTTATCTAACTAGTTTTTCACAATCAAATTCAGGATGTGAGCATTCCATCTCACATGTAAGTTTTGGTGGTCCATAATGAGTACACCAACCATATCTCCAAAGCGATCTATTTGGCGTCTCCTGGATTCCTCCAAAGCTTTGTTGTTGTTCATATCATTATCAACGGTGATCATCATGACCTTCTTCAGACCCAATCACCCATACAATCTTCCAATTATTTCGAGATGGAAGTCATTTGTGGTCAACTGATATTTTGGAATTCCAAATCCTCTTGTGCAATAGCTAACTCTAATAGATGTAGTGCGCAGTTAGACACATACACATAATGTTCTGTATTGAAGTCTATGTATCCGTTGTGAAGCACATTCGAGGCCCCAACTCCATCATCTTCAGCTTCAACTTATTCTTTCATCAAGGTAAATACCCATGCAGTCTTTCATGTCCGTCTCTCGTGATATGCCCGAAAAGTGGGACTCAAGTTTGATCAGCAGCTGATGGAACCATGGCCTCTTAACCATCCTCAAGGACAATTCATCCAATATCAGATGCTCGGTGATGGCCCGTCGTATTTCTTTATCATCATACTTGCCCGGCCTCAAATCTCCTACTGCTGATTCCTTCGATGAGGACACTTTTATGTGTTAACATCTATTGTTTCGGGTCCAACCTCCTTTGTCTGCTCAAAAAAATACGACACCCCTTGTGGTAAGATGTCATGTTCGATGTCCCATACTTTTGATGGTCAATCCCAACATCTTTATCATAATAATTATACTTTATCCTAGGATCATCGGGATCACTACCATTAATCCTTGTAAAATACTCGCACATCGGCAAAGGTTTACTAAGCCTTTGTCTTTTAGGTGGCTGTGTGGCTGGGGTGAACCCACCGCTCTGAAAAAATTTTGAACTAAAAAATGTGTTCAAGGACGAATTCATGCACAAACATAACAGGAGTGAGAGAAGAGTTTAACCAAAAAAATAATAAAATAGTAGGTGATCAAGCTATCAATTGTTAATAATTCACTTTAGTGACCAAATAATGTAATTATTTAAGTTTTGTCTTCCACATTCCAGATCTTGATAGAGTAATCAAATGAACCAGAAAAAAATCTCAGAAGTTCATTGCTTAAATTTTAAGCATGAGACTGGCCCTTTTCTCCTGGAAAAGTCTGCATGAAAATATTATCGTTACTAAAATAAATTTGGTAGGATATACTCATTTGGAAATAAGTATTTGACATCAATAAGAAGAAACTTTTATAAATATAAGCATGCACTAATTGAAGAGTAGTGCTAAATCTGTTATATTGAAGCACAAATATTGAATTCCTTCGAGAGAAATTAGCACTAATTTTATTGCCATTCTCTTCACTTGTTTGCCAGTGTTGCCATTATGGTAGCTGGAGGTAGACACGAATCCGCTACTGTCATTGTCCAGCGTCGGTGGTGGTGGTAATGGTGGCAATTTTTAGCCACCCCACTACCTGTTAGACACCCTATGTCTCATCTTCAGTCCAAAATCCTAGCTCGATCCTACATTGGGCTACTATGGACCAGAGGAGAATATTTTTGCTCGGGACCTGACTTGCCGGAACTGGCCTCTGGCTCAGTAGATCCCTAGACCCGCTGAGTCCTGGATATGGAATTGAGACGCGCCAGGTCGCGAGTAGGACATTTTAACATTTAAATATAAATTGGGTGCAGTGATAAGGCTGCGTTTTTATGTTTGGAGAGAATAGAGTTAGTATCGCCACCGGCAATGAACAATGGTGGTTCCGTTACCCGCTATTGTTATTACAATGGTGGTAGAAAAACCGCTACTGTTGTTAACTTTAAGAAAAAAAATTGAATTTATATGTTAATTTATAATTAATAATTAATACTCATAATCAAATAAATTAGATAATTTATAATTAGATAGACTATGAATTAAATTAAGTCAATTATAATTAGATGGACTAAAAATTAAATTAGGTTAATTAACGGACTCTTAATTAAATTAGATCAATTATAATTAGATAATTTTTTTGATAAATGGACTCCAAATTTAGTTAAATTATAATGCAAAAAATTAGTTAATTTTTATTTGTAAATCGATTCCTAATTAGGTGATTTAGTTAAATATTTATAGTAAATGGATTCCTAATTTAGATAAATTATAATTAAATAAATTAGATAAATATTTTTTTGTAAATTAACTTCTTCTTCTCCATCGCGACGTGCGCCAATTTCTTTATGATTGCGAGAAATTGAAGGAAAAACTCGATGGCTAGTTAATGGAGGTTAGGGTTTAGGTATTTTTTAGTTGTTATCGCTACCACCGCCACCGTTATGCAATGGTGGTAGCAGATAGTGATAGCGGTATTGGAGACTGCTACCCCTTCCATTACCATAGTGGTAGCAGTTGTGGTGTTCTGCTACGTTACCACCATTAGACAACTTTAGTTAGAATTCCATAAATTCAAAAAAATAAAAATAAAAATGATGTTTCCTGTCCTGTGTCCCAAAAAAATTCACGGGGTTGGCCTATAAACCTAACGGTCTGCAGGTTTGCAAGGAATTTGTAGTTTTGTGGTTTTGGGTTGGGTATAGACATGCAAATCAAATGAACAGCTCTGAACCCTAAATTGGAGATTTATAAACAAGAGAGTGAAATGGTGTGGGAGGCTTAATTGTTAGTAGAAGTCGGCAAACAAGCAAGCCAGGCTAAGCTATCACGTTTTTGTGGGATCACCGATTTGAGTTTAACAATCCAGCTTACCCATTTTTTTCCTTCCCGGGTTGGGTTAGACCCATTTTGTAAAGAGGTTGGGCTAGCTTGGTACAACAAAAAAATGGGTCGGGCCCAACTGAGCATAGGTCCCCTGCCTATCCCAGCCTGATTTTTTTTTTCCATTTTTTTCATTTTGCTATTATTTTTTTTAAATAAATAAATTTAAAATGGACCGTGCCGTGCCAATCCATCGGGCTAGAAAATTGGACTCAGCCCGACAAAGAAAACGAGTCAATCCATCCGTCAAATTATACAGAATGGATTAGCCCGACCCATATTAACGGGACAAGCCGACCCATTTTAATTTTTTGGTGGATGAACTGGGATGAGCCCATTTAGGCCCACCCAGTCCACCTACTCAGCTCAATTAGTTAGGATCAATTTTGCCCAACTACACCTTTCTCTATTGTAGGAATGAGGAGCAAATGGCCATTAGCCCCCTGTACTATGTCTATTAATCAACTTACTCCCCTGTACTTTTAAAAAAACTAATTTATCCCCTGTACATTCCATAAAAACACCACTTCCCCGAAAAATTCTCACGCGCGGTTGCGCGGCTGGGATTACGTTTGTTAGGTGTAAAGGTCGATTTTACCCTCGAGTTTCATTACTCTGTTCGACATTGCATCGCCTCTTCTTTCGACATTTTGACCTTCATCTTCTTGACATTTTGACCTTCATCTTCTCGAGGTAACGGAATTGGCCGGAATAACTTTTCTCAATTCCAATCGAGAACATCTGAACATCTTCTGTAAAATGTTTCTTTTCGTAGAGTTCTCAATTTTTTACTTTCCAATCGAGAACATCTGAACTTAACCTTTTGAAGGAACAGAGAGAGAGATAGAAGAAAACACAAGGAAAAATGCTGAATGAGGGATATTGGTGTGTTTGGCGTCCGGGGACCTAACTTTACGAGATGGTAAACAAGAAAACTTAGAGTAGTCACATCAGATCTGGGCCAGTTGTGAATTTTGCTCATTTCATCTAGCTCGTTTCTAGCTGAGGAAAACATTTTGCCCATTTACATGTGGTAAGAAAATAGAAGGGAATAAGGAGTCCTGTGATTTGTCTGTGAACTTGTTATCGGTTTCCTTGAGCTGTAACAAAACTTCAGTTTCTTCATTGGATTTTCTTTCGGGATTTTGATGGGGATCTGCTTCAGCTACCAGATAGCTGAGAGCTCTGTTAATCCTGCTACAGGTAGATGCTGGATCATCCTTCTCTTATAATTTATATGATGTGTTAAATTGAACAGAGAAACAAGTTAAGCGTTCTTTCCTGCTAAGAAATGGACTATCATTCTGAAATATCTTTGATTGCACTATAAAGCCTTCTCCGTTTGGATTTTGCAATTTGTGAGTATTACAGTCGCTAGATGTTCATTTAATCTTCGTACGAATCCTGGAGAAAATATGGCCCTTTTGTAGAGATGAGCTGCGTAATAGATTTTTCCCTTGAATTGTTCCTTTCATTTTTAGGCAACCTCCTGGAGCTGCTAATATTCTCCTGTTTATGATACACAGTTTTGTTCTATTCATTTATGTTTGTGATCAACTTTGTTGCATAATCCGCATCCCTAGGTGGGAGTTCATCCAAAATGGTCAGTGGAGAAGGGACTGAGCTAAGTAAGTGTAGCAGCAAGACTTCTTCTTCATCTGTCCCTCAGACTCCTCGAAGCGAAGGTGAAATATTACAGTCCACCAACTTGAAAAGCTTCTCATACAGTGATCTGAAGGCAGCCACGCGGAACTTCCGTCATGACAGTGTCTTAGGTGAAGGAGGTTTCGGTGCTGTTTTCAAAGGGTGGATAGATGAGCATTCACTAGCGGCGGCAAAGCCTGGATCTAATATGGTAGTAGCTGTGAAAAGGCTAAACCAGGACGGCTGGCAAGGACACAAGGAATGGTTGGTAAGTAAAATTATCCATTTTTTTAATTTCGTAACCTTTTTTTCTGGTGAAGAAGTCTGTAGATGAATATGCGTACGTCAGGTTTGCTTGTGGATTTATCATAATCTTTGAGCACTTAAGTTTACTTAATGCATCTATAGTCTCTGATAACTGTATTAGTAACAATGTGGTACCAAGTCATTCATGAGTTATTGCTTGATTTCTTTCCATGTGTAAATTTGCCTTCTTTTCAATGATATTTCTTTGGAATTAACAGGCTGAAATCAACTACTTGGGGCAATTACGTCATCCGAATCTTGTCAAATTGATTGGTTATTGCTTGGAGGATGACCAAAGACTTTTGGTATATGAGTTCATGCCAAAGGGTAGCCTTGAGAATCATCTATTCAGGAGTAAGTTCAGCATTTAATGTGACCTTACCCAACCAGAATATTTAACTGGATTGTGATTCTATGATGAACCAGGAGGATCTTACTTCCAGCCACTCTCCTGGAGCCTAAGGATGAAAGTTGCTCTTGGTGCAGCAAAGGGCCTTGCCTTTCTTCACAGTGCTGAAACAAAAGTGATATACCGGGACTTCAAGACTTCGAATATCCTGCTTGATTCGGTATGTAGGTTCACGAGCTATCAAATATCTTTTTCCTCATACTGAATTACTGTTAATTGATATGCTGTAAAAATCCAATTATGTCATCATGCTGCTGATTGTGCTTCACATTTTGCAGAACTACAATTCTAAACTTTCTGATTTTGGTTTGGCTCGGGATGGGCCAGCTGATGATAAAAGCCATGTCTCAACTCGAATTATGGGAACTTATGGATACGCTGCTCCTGAGTATTTATCTACAGGTATATAGGACACAGTATTTCCTCACTCATTCAATTAGTTCATACTTTATATGTTTTCCCATGTAATCAATCCATTGAATGAGCTTATAAAGCTATAACCTGAAGTAACCAGACATTCTTGAGCATTAACTATGCAGCATCACTTCTTCTCATAACCAATCATCTTTTCCTGTATTCCAGGACATTTAACGACCAAGAGCGACGTATACAGCTTCGGTGTGGTTCTCCTGGAGATCATCACAGGTAAAAAAGCAATAGACAAGAACCGTCCAACAGGTGACCACAATCTCGTGGAGTGGGCAAAGCCTTATCTGACCAACAAACGCCGGGTTCTGACCGTTGTTGATGCTCGCCTAGAAGGGCAGTATTCTGTTGATCTCGCATCAAAGGCAGCTATCCTTGCTCTCCACTGCCTGTCCATGGATCCCAGATCCCGGCCAAACATGGACCATGTGGTAAAAGCTTTAGAACAGCTCCAGGATTTGAAGGACTCATCGAAAACAGACCAAACTGACCATCCCAGGCTGAAAACCCAGCATAGCAAACCATATCGTGGGCAGGATTCATTGAGCAGCAGTGCTAAAAGGACTCTTCCAGCAACAACAGCATATCCGAGGCCTTCTGCTGCTACTGTTTATACTTAAATTTTCTCTTTTCGTTCGAGTCCTGGAGATATAATAGCATGATGGTTGTATTGTACATGTACAGTTTGTTCAGTTTAGTTGCTGTAATGCTTGTAGGATTCATTTATCCTTCCTCAATGACTGCTTGTTATTATTTGTTATATAGACAGACATTATGTTTTCAGGTATTCCAGTCCAGCCAATGGTATACACAAATGATAAAGAGTCTCTGCACTGCACTGCAGGCTGCCAAGCACTGAAATTCGGATTCCCTCTTCTTGTAGGGAAACTGTTAACAAGTCTTATCTCTATCAAATACGCCAGCTTGTGATACTACAGCAGTCAGCAGGCAAACTTGTCTCAATAAGAGCATCCGAAGTTATCCGGAACTTATTGTTCAACCAACTATACAATATTCTTGGAACTGGATTCTCCATTTGTCATTTTTATATACTGAAAATGTTTTAGGTGAAACGTTACATCAGTTGAAATTGGAGGCAACAGATCAGTCTTGGGATTGGCTTCCCTCCCTCAATTATGTTTTGGTTCCAATCACAAAAAAGCGTGGGCTCCAAATTAACTTAACCATGGAGATATTATGATGTATTAGAAATTGAACGCAAAAATAAAGTGTCTGGGTAGAGAAATGAGGTAGCAAGATAACATCGACTTCAAACTGCTGAAAAAAATATTCAACAATGTGTAAATTTATGTTGCACCGTCAAAAAAGAAATCGGAAGCCATCGAAGCAATTATTTTTTCAACAATTTAATGACATGGAAACAAATCAAGAAAAATATAGGAGATATGTCTTCATAAAACGATGAGAGAAGGTCGCGCTGAAAGAGAAAGAAGACTAATTGCCGAAGACTAGAACATCGGACGGGGGCGGCGAGAATGAGAGAGAAAAAAAAGTACGGATTGAAATGAAAGTGAAGTCGTACAAACCCTAGACCCCTAGTCTCTTATTTTTTTACTTTGGATTGGACCATTGGACGTTTAAAATTAATTAGGATTTGGGCTTAGATTATGAAAAAATTAAGAAAAAAATGATACCGGCCCGAAGGTGCCACCCGCCGGGTCCTCAAATTAGGTCCAGCAGACATAGAAAATGGACCGGGCCACGCAGGCCCAGAATGGTAGGAAAGTGAACCGGGCCATCACAATTCTGTCAAAAAATGCGGCTAGACTGGGTTGGACCATTTGCCTACCTCTAGTGTCACGATTCTTTGATGTGTCAATAAAGCTAAAAAAATAATCGTTCTAACAAAATAGAATTCACACAGTTTGTAAACCATCACCGTCCAAGTAGAGATAAAAAGGACAAAAAAAAAATTGGTCACATAAGAATACAGAATACTCAAGTTTTACTTTGGATTCCATAGGATTCAAATATCACTACTATTTCAATAGGTTTCAGGCTCTATTTTGCGCAACCTTCTTAAAATTATAATCCAATTATAATCACTTTTTTTTAAAAAAAGTTATTATAATCCAATTATAAACATAAGAGGGTCTGCGCAAAATACCCCCTCAATATCC
Organism: Pinguicula moranensis; assembly: GCA_028565015.1. NCBI lineage: Eukaryota > Viridiplantae > Streptophyta > Magnoliopsida > Lamiales > Lentibulariaceae > Pinguicula > Pinguicula moranensis. Next base: position 805,097 of record JAOWBN010000034.1, on the reverse strand, counting down.
TCATCAATTGTTATCATTTTACTTGCAATAGTAATTTTTTTGGTTCATTTATTTTGGTTTCAGTTTAATATCATTCAGTTTTTTGATGATTTTTCAATAATTTTTAATTTAAAAATAAAAAATTAGTATTACAAGTAAAATAAGTGAAAATTACCAAAAATGATTAGGATATTGAAAGCTATGAGATTAATAATGATATTTTGAATCAAACATAAGTGAAATGTCTTTCGCTAAATGTCATTTTGATTTATAGAACTCATGGAACGCCATTTGAAAAGATTCTTAACCTCATAAATAATTTAATATTTCTCAAAAAACTTAATTCGAGGATATTTTTTCTATTTTTCATTTCTAAGTTAAAAAAATAGCTTTTAAAATAATAATATGCAAATACTATATTTGTGACTTTTGCTGTAATAAAGCATATGTTGCAAATACTTTTCAACTTCTTCATAAAAGTTCCTTTTTTAAAAAAAGAAAATATCCTGATTCAAAAAAGTTATCGGGGTACCTAGTATTGACCTTTGTACCACCTTGTTGCAATATCACACATTACATGGTCATTTTCATCATTTGTACCCGGTTCAGATCC
>JAOWBN010000034.1:786798-801483 GCA_028565015.1 Pinguicula moranensis | reverse complement strand
TTAACTTTGAGCTTGTTTCAGGATTGAAAATAAATTTCACAAAGTGCAAACTGATCGGAGTAAATATGGAAACTGCCTTGTTAGAGGACATGGCCTCTTTCTTGAACTGTTAGCTGGGGGGATTCCCTTTAAGTATCTAGGACTGCAAGTGGGTGCTAAAAATAGAAGATTAAGCACCTGGAAACCAGTTATTGATAAGTTCAAAAACACTCTTGCATCTTGGGATCACAAGCTACTTTCTGCAGGAGGTAAGTTAGTCCTCTTGAATTCAGTGTTGTCATCTCTTCCAACTCACTTCTTTTCTATCTTCAGAGCACCAAAAACCATCATCAAGAAGTTGAACTCCTTTCAGTGTGAGTTCCTCTGGGGTAGTACAACTGAGAAAACTCGGATGTGTCTTTCATCATGGAAAAAATTACTACATCAAGGATCAATGGTGGACTGGGTGTTCGCTGCTTATCATCATTCAATACTGCCATGTTAAGTAAATGGGGGCTGCAATTGCTAAACGGTGACCCTTCTCTGGTACTGACTGTTCTAAGATCGAAGTATGGAAGCTGAGCTCCTCTATTTGTTGCAGGACACAGAGTACTTACCCCAGCAGGAGGTAGTGCAGTGGCAGAGAGACCAAGAAGCAGAAAATATTTATCTGAGTGGTGGTGTAATCTACTGGATAAATTAAATCAAACATGGTTTTCGGACAGCATTGTTCTACTTCTACGAAATGGAGAAAACATCAAATTTTGGTCTGATAAATGGAGGAGCAATGTTCCTCTTCCTGCAGGTTTTCCAAGGCTGTTTAGGATAGAAAGTAACAAAGATATTTCAGTGGTTGAGGCAGGTTACTGGGCTAATGGGTTGTGGACATGGCACTGGAGATGGAGGAGGCAACTCAGATCTTCGGACCTCTCTGATCTTACAGAATTATCTAATGAATTGGCAGACACCTTTCCACTAATAGGTGTTCAAGACAGATACATTAACAAGATCAGTAAGGACTCTAGATACAAGGTGAATGCGGCTTACAAGGAAATAAAATCAGCCTCTGAGCATACATTTTCTCCTACACACATATCTCTTTCTCAGCTTATATGGAATAGCTACGCACCAAGGAAAGTATGCTTCTTCATTTGGCTGTTAATACAGAATGCAATCCCTACTAAATCCATGCTGCAGAAAAGAGGGGTTATTCTAGATGATCAGGAGATTAATTGCCCCCTTCGTGGGGTTGAAGAAGAGACTACAGAACATCTATTTTGTGAATGCTCTATCACTCTCAGACTATGGGAAGAAATAACAAAGTGGCTATCTCTGCCGATAACAGCCATGGTTCCTAATCTTCAAACATTCACATCTTATGCTCCTTCAGGAATCCAGATCCAGGCTTGGATCTCGATCTGGATGGTTATGATGTGGATGGTTTGGAAAGCAAGAAATAAGTCTCACTTCTTATCAGTTACATCTCATAATCATATCCTGTTACATGGTATTCAATTACACTCCTGGAGGTGGATAAAATCCAAAGGTAAAGCAAATTTTATTTATAGTTTTGGTGATTGAATTAACCAACCTCTGGCCTGTCTTTGCTCCAAATAAGGGTCCCAGTTGTGATGAATCAATACCAATGAGAGATTATGCTCTATGATCACCTGACTTCCTTCTTGATGTAATGAGGTACAGGTACAGGTACAAGGAAGGGTATTATCTCTCCAGCAGCATGATAGCTTGAAGGATGCAAATGATAAATGTGGCACATGGGGCTTGGAAAGTAGCTATGGTCTTAAATCTAGAAGGGTCCCAGTTGTGATCATTTCTCAGGTATTTTACTGCATCTATTCCTCTGCTACAAATTGTAGTTCAACTAATGATGCATACGGTAGTCTATAACAATGAGAGAAAAAAAGGTGCAGGTGCCTTCATATGGTGGTCCTGATGATGATCATATATATCGTAACAACATGATCAAAACTGAATCAATAACAATGAGAGATTATGCTCTATGATCACCTGACTTCCTTCTTGATGTAATGAGGTACAGGTCCAGGTACAAGGAAGGGTAATATCTCTCCAGCAGCATGATAGCTTGAAGCATGCAAATGATCAATGTGGCACATGGGGCTTGGAAAGTAGCTATGGTTTTAAATCTATGCCGAAGGGAGTATTTCAAAACCTATCTCGGTTGATTGATCATCTCACTGCATCAATGTGTCATTCAGGTGCAGGTTAGGTACTGGAGCTATACAGGACTACCAAGAGTTTTTTAACAAATCCTCTCGGAGTAGCTAGTCCCCGCAAGCATGAAAGCAAGCTAACTAGTGAAAGGGGTGCCATTGAAACTATTTTGGGAACACATGACGATGATTTGAGGTTTCATGTGAATGGTACTCTATTTTCACTACGGTGACTAGTACATTGGGGACAGTTTTAATTGGAGGCTAGCCTTACAGAGCGATAATTCTGTATAAGGAGTTCGCCTAGATGATAAATGTAGGGTCACTGAGAGGACATCGCAGTTAAGATGTCCAGATGGAAGCTTGCTTTCTTTGTACTCTGTAAATATTATGTATATAAAATTTGACATTTCGAAAAAAACTAATACCAATGCCGAATATCATTCCTCACATCAACCTTAACCTTCAAATCATTGACCGCCGGCCATGATGAAGACATTGGTTCAAAATATTATATATTATTAGAAATCAAATTGTGAGGAAAGACAGAAATTAATGGTTTTTTTTTTTATCAATATTACGGATTACTAAATTCCAAAAAGTTAAATATTACTATTTATTTTTATAATTATAAAAAAAAAAAAAAAAAATTGAATATCCAGAAATATCCAAAATCCAAAACTTTTTTTTATTGAATATTCGAATTCGAATGATCCGAACCATTCCGATAAAAATGGGGAACCCTATCCGAACAGATCCAATATGGATTTTAAGGATTTTTGGATAAAAAATGCAGTTCCTACATACGGGTACTTACAATAATTTGCCAGAGGATAGCAGATATCACAGGTATCACACATGTTTTCACATTTCTCATTTCTCATTTCTCTGTACCTATTTTGGTCATCCCTATTTACCGTTTTGTACATGATGAATGCAAGCTGGTAAAACTACAGACCTCCCATGATTCGGGTAGGGTACATTAGATTGGTAAGGCGGTCGGTCAAGAATAGAAAACCTAGCAAAAGAGCCTGTGAAACTCCTTGATATATCACAATGGCCACTGTGAGCAGATTGTAAGCTCAGAATCAGTAGCAGATATAGCAACTTGCAACTTAGCGTGGGGAAATTTGATTAATCACCCGTGGAGGATCCGGTAAGTTTATCAAACTTGGTGCGAAAGCAAATGCCCGAACCAACGTGTACCGGACTGGGGCAAAGCCAGGAAAGAATATTTGGACCAAGAATCTGTAGCAGTTGAACAAACTGTGAGAAAGTCGAGAACAAAAAAGTCATCCACAGAACTAAGAAGTAAATCTGTTGCTAGAGAAAAGCACAGTTGCAGGCAACAGAATTAATTGGCATTATATCATCAAAGGCCAAGATGAACAAACCCTTACTGCAATCAAATTCTCATAAGCACCGATATCATAGGGATTGGAGTAGAGTTGGCCTCCTGTATCAGCAAGGAACATAGCTCTTACACCTTCATGGTACTGTGCCACCGAGCAACAAAATGAAATTCAACTATTATCTCCATGGACAATAAATAGAAATGGTATGCAATACGACCACAAACCTCGATAGTAGTCTTATTTTGCAAAATGAGATAGATATGCCACCCAAGGAAAAATCCCAGTGCCAAACTTAAAGGTACCAAAAGTAATCCTGACAGTATCTGGGTATAAATAAACACTTTACTGAGCCAATGTAATGTAACCAAAGAATAATAAAGCCAGAGTTGGAGGGTTGAAAAAAGAAAAAGGAAAGATGTACCTACATGTATGAATCTACCTAAGTCTTGCTGGGTTTCATCTGCTATACTACCAATGAGCAGTATCTGGAGGAAAAACATAAGTTAGGTTGAATAGATTGTTGAGGAATGAGTACATCATGCCAGCAAGTGCAATAGTTCGAAGATAAAAGTAACATGGACAGATAGCTCATATAGAATTCTATAACTATATATAGCAGAGGAAAGGCATGAACGAAACATACCAAGGAGTAAATGCATGCGATAACAGCATAAACAACAAAGACAATGAAACTTTTATAGTTCGTGTGTCCCACGCAGTTGTTCATCCAAACACAATGGTGATCCTTGCATCATGAAGAATCAGTTAACATCATCATCTAGGACATTCACGAACATAAACAGCAGTATAATTTCTATGTGCATACCATTCGTAAAACACATCGATTACAGTACCGGCAATGATGGGCTCGAGGAGGCTTATAGTGAGAACATTTTTGGCAATACCTCAAATCACCACCCTGCAGAAAAAAATACCAAAACATCATGTCACAGGTTTGAGCATCCCGTCCTTTCACACCCTTCACCCAAAAAGAAACTAGAAAAAACAAAACAAACAAGTAAAAATAACAAAACACACACAAGAAAAGACACAAATCCATTTATGCCGTCTTTGGATCAATGATAATAATCAAGGATTCATAACAATAGATCCATTAGAGTTGAGGGATAGTTCATGTCAAAAGTTAAATCCTGGAGTTCCACTTTCAGTTAACTTTTGAGCCACAGTGTTGTAGGTAAACGTCGACTTTATACGGACTCATTTCAGAATCCTTCCCTGAACACTTCACCCAAATGCAAACTTAGAATGTTCTCATGGAGTGTGTAAGTGAACCCTCCAAGTAAGACATTAATAATACAATTGTCAGACATAAACATGCTAAGGTTGATCGAATTAAGGAGACCAATTGGACATCAGTTATTGGTTAGAGGACATAAAACTTGGATCAACAAGTGAGCTCATGTGCCATATCGATGAATTAAATCTGTGAGCTAATATAAGATACCAAACAATAAATCTAAAACATGCATGACTTATGACTGGCTCCTCCACAAACCAAGATTCAAGTGCGTTTATTACGTTTATTGCATTCCCTTGCTAAACTCCATCAGCTATCAAAAATTAAAAAAAGTTCCACCTTTAGATTAGCACCATTACAAATTGTTGTCAGCATTAGATCTTTACCAATTTCAAAATTTTCAGGAATTTACAGCTTTTGTGGATCAAGTAAAGAAAAGCACTCAATGTATCTATAGTCCAGTAAATTTAAGTAAAAATACCGATTGCAGAGGAACTCCTCACGAACTGCGGAAAAAAAGCACGATTACATTAAATGCAGTTGAAGTAGAAAAAACTGTTAATAAAAGAGGATCCGTAACGACACAGGTAGATTGAAAAATGCATGATTATCCCGACAAATAACTTGCAACAGACTATAAAGAAACGACCCATAAATACGTTGACAAAAGAATTATCAACACGAAACATTTATGAGCAATCAACATAGAAATTTCAGCTCCTTAAATTCAGAGAAATTCCTAAAAAAAAAAAAGGAAAGAACGAAGACAGGAGCGTTAAACGAAAAACCTCAAGAATTCGAGAAACAATAAAAATATAAATGATAAAAGTACTCAGAGAATGCAAGAAACTAATGGACCTTGCGCTTGATTTCGTGGATCGGGGTCCTCGAATCCTCAATGTCGGGAACATACGAATTAGGGACTCGACCGGGATCGGTGTAAATGGCGAGGCGATAACTGTAGACGCACATGATGGCTATAAAAGTAAACATTATGGCATGCAGCATGCCGGGAGAGGATACGAGTCCGAAACACCTGTCAATAAAGACGAGCAGTGTCGACAAGTAGATGTAAGCGATGGCGGCTACCACGGCGGCGACGTGAAAAGAGAACTTGCAGCTTCGCGTGGTTTTCATTTTCCCTTGAATATGTTGAACTGGGATGCGGAGGCACCGTCGTAGCGGCAGATTACGACGGCATCTCCAACGGTACGGGAATTGAGCTGCCGGTTTTAGTTTGCAAGGGAAGTAGCGGTGGGCCGGTGGGGTGAGGAAGAAATTTAGCCTAATTGTGGGTGGTTTGATGTTGTCATTGTTTTTTTCCCACTATATTCGATTTTTTCCTCTTTTATTAAAATAATCTTGTCTTTTTCCTATTTTATTAAATTGATCAATTAATTGTTTTTGTTTAAAGTTCCTTTTATTTGGGAAGTTCCAATTGCTTGTTTTTTTTAAAAAAAAATTGTATCCTATTGGATAACACTTGTTGCACTATTAATACCGTAGGATTTGAAATTGTATTGTTATGACATGTTTGGTGACTCTAAAAAATTAGATTTTTATTTTATTTTTTATATAGAATTATTTTTAGAAATGTATTTTAAAACTTCACTTTTATTTTTTCTTTTATCTTTTTTTGAGCCAAAACATTTTTTTCTGAAGTAGCAAGAGTCTACTTTTTTTTTCTCCTTCTACTTTTAATAATGATTTTATGAATAAATAAAAGTTATCTTAAAAAAATTAACTGCAAATACTATTTCTATTTTTCATAATTTTTCAAACACTCCAAAAATACAAAATGAGAAGGAGAAGCAAAATGAGAAAAGAGCATTAGATAAAAAATGGACCTTTAATGTAGAAGGAGAAAAAAAGTAGCTTCCTGCTTACTTCTGAAAAATAGAGTTTTGCCTGAAAAAAAAAAACAGAAATAGAAGTGGAGTTTTAATACACTGTTTTTGAAATAATCTGAAAAAACTGACGATGACGCGTCTGGTAGCCGGCCGCCCAGTGTTCCGCAGAAGTCAACAGTCCCTTCTGAGGGTGAAATTCCAGATGTTGAGGGGGAGTCATCTTCCCCAAGCAGCACCATCGGAATTCCAGAAAACAGTCACTGCAGGAAGTTGAACCCTCTATAAACTCTCGGAATAGAGGACCCCTGCCGAATTACATTCGACGTCTTCGGGACGAAACCGATTCCTTCTATTTCACGAATTTCCCTGCAGGCTACGGTGAAACTGAAATGCGAAAGGTATTTGCGCCATATGGTCGAGTCCACGATGTCTTCATCCCCAAATTCCAAACCGGCCGCAGATATGGTTTTGTGCGATTTGCACGCACCTGTGCAGAATATCTCGACATTAGAACGTCAATTAGATGGAATCTGGGTGGGCTCAACTCAGTTAAAGGTAAACAAGACGTTATACAAGGAGTCTGTTCTGCATTCGAAACTCCCTGAGGCGATCTGAATATGATAGGGCATCTGACTGAGAATCCAACGCTTAATGCTCTTGAAGAGATTAAGATTGTGAAGTATAGTAACAAACCAGAACATTACTATTGGTTATCACAATGTTTGATAGCGATGTCGAGCGGAGGTGTGGATCCCGGTCTTATATCTGGTAAACTGACAGCAGATGGTTTTGTAGGGGTGAAGGTTATATGTTTAGAGGGTGGTGATATCTTGTTACGGACTGATTCTAACATCTTGAAGTAGGCGATGGCGTTGGATACAACACTTGCCTCCAACCTTGGGTTGGTGAGTGCGCGCCCTTGGAAAAATTCGAACTGCTCTGATTCGAGGATCACTTGGTTGCAAATATGGGGAACGTTACTTGATTGTTGGCGCACAGACTTCTTTGAAGCAATGGCAGGGAACTTTGGATTAGTGATAGGGGTGGATACTCATACGATGGTTGGCGATGTTATGAATGTTGCGCAGGTGCAGGTACGAGTGGAGGATACATCTTTTATTGATGAGGTGGTGCAGATAAATTTAGAGGATGGTGACAATGGAGAAAGTGCTTCACAGTTCGGGTGGCTGAGGAGTTGGGGGGTTTACGGCAGTTCACACAAGTATTGAGACCGGTGCAGGATCGATCATACGCTAATGCGGCAGAATTCCTCCCTTTATGTGCACCGACTTTAGTGGAGCAACCTGTTCTCATTTGTCATAAGAAATCATTGTCTGATACTTGTAAGGAGGCTTCAATTGAATCTTTGGAAAATAGTGATAGTGCACGAAAATCTTTGGATACCGCGATCGTGACTCCGCCATTGCCTCCTAACGCTGAAGGCATTACTCTACCTGTGAATATCCTTGTTGATGAGATAAATGTCAGTCCTGGTGTTTCGGCAGTTCCTCCTAACACTGACTGCGTTACTCTGCTCGTGAATATCCTTGTTGATGAGAGAAATGCCAGTCCTAATGCAATCATGAATATGGAAATCACAGATCAACAGTAGTCAGTGAACAAGATAAGTGCAGGCGGATCTCCACTAAGCCCTGATATGTTCGACCGTTGTCCTAATATTCAATAACTGAGTGCGGTAACTATGCGTCGTATCCAATATCTCTCTACTTCAAAACTTGCTGCAAAGAGAGATCAACACAATCAGTTCATCAACCTCCTGAGAGCTACTGGAAACTACTACTACTAGGAACTTGTCACAGAAAATTCTCAAAACGAATCACAACCGTTTGAAATGTTGGAGACCCCACTGTTACAACGAACTGAACCGGATGCTGCGTTAGAGGACATCCAAAAAAACCGTCTGAAATTTTTAGCCTTGGGAAGGAATTAGGTATGGTGTGTTAGAACCCGGATTATGTTACAATTTGGTAGATTGCTGATATGGAGAAACGAGACATGGAGTCTGCAGATATTTTTTTTGAGGGTGCTACTGATGTTGTCTATGAAGCTTCTCTTCATTAATGTGGGAGGAATGTCCAGGCCGGGGAGGAAACACTCTATTAAAGCTCTGGCTAGAAAAATAATATTGATTTTTTTTGTATTCAAGAAACAAAAAAAGAGCACTTGGAACTTTTGACGGTGCATGGTTTGTGGTATAGTCATGGGTTCGCGTGGGCCTATAGCCCTTCTTCTGGACTATCATGAGGAATCTTATCTCTGTGGAAGGCCGATAAATTCATAGTCAGCGACATCACCTCTCAATCTAATTATCTTATGGTTCATGAAATTTGGATAGAAACGAATTCGCCGTTGATGATCATCAATCTTTATGCACATTGTATCCCCGCTGATCGCACATCTCTATGGGATATTCTGTTGCCTATCATCTTAAATTCGCATGGTACACCTCTATGTCTAGTAGGAGATTTTAACACGATTTGTTATCTTGACGAGCGCCTGATCTATTCAGGGGATGTCTCCGTTGATATGTCCAGATTTGAGGATTTTATTATGTCATCGGAGCTTCTTGACTTGGCGTTACTAAAATACAAGTTTACATGGGTGAACAGAAGGAGTCCAAGTTAGTTAGACCGATATTTAATTTCTGAGGAGTGGATGCCATTATGTCCTGATCTACAGCAACTCAGTTTGGAAAATACAATTGCAGATCATAGACCTATTCTTCTGAAACCTATGATGCAGAATTGAGGGCCACAATCGTTCATGTCTCTTGATATTTGGGTGTTTGAACCTACTTTTGTGAACTTTGTTAAGACGACAAGGGTCAGTATATCTGTATATGGTTGCAAGGGATATAACCTCCACCATAAGTTGAAAGCTCTGAAAACTGCAATAAAAGAATGGAAGTATAAAGTTGTTGGCTTGACAGACAGAAAGATTGCAACTCTTCAACATACCATATTAGTTTTGGACACGAAGAACGAAAATTCCCCGTTGACTGCATCTGAGGTAGCTCTGAGGAGATCAGCTTGGAATGAACTACAAGTATGCACTAATCGAAAGGCTGCCATTGCTATGCAGAAATCTCGTACTTCATGGATTCGTGAAGGTGAAGGAAATACAAAATTCTTTCATGCTCGTGTTAGGGAACGTCGGGCCTGTAATAACTTACAGGGCTTATTCTTAAATGGCAAGTGGACATATTATGTCACTACTATCAAAAGAGCTATTCACGATTATTTTAAATTGCACTATACATAGACTTTAAGGGAGCGACCGACATTTTCACTTGAATGTGATCTAAGGCTAACTGAGGAAGATAATATGATGCTGACTGCTCCGTTTCTTGAGGACGAGATATTCGACACACTTTGGAGCTGCTCGGGGAACAAAAGCCCTGGTTCGGATGGTTTTAACTTCAATTTTATTCAGAATAACTGGGCGGTCTTGAAAAAGGAGTTCATTGAATTTCTACAGGAATTTCATGCTTCGGGGGAGTACTTAAAAGGTCTTAACTCAACTTCAATTATACTGGCTGCAAAATGTTCTTCTCCATACTATCACATTACCGGCCTATCTCTCTGTTGGGTTGTGCTTACAAATTGTTATCTAAACTTTTGGCAAACCGATTGAGAAAGGTCATTGAAAATATTATTTCTCCTTAACAACTGGCATTTATCAGGGGCCGTTAGATTCAGGATTGAATATTACTTGCAAATGAATTATTGCACTATACGCAAGTTACAAAACTCTCGATAGTCTTTTTGATGGTTGATTTTGCTAAGGCTTTCGATTCCGTGAATTGGGATTTTTTGTTGTTGATGCTAGAAAAAATGGGCTTCTCCTTGACTAGGATTCAGTGGATAAAAGTGTGCTTGTCGACCTCATCGGTAGCGGTTCTAGTGAATGATGAGAGTACGGGTATCTTTAATATGCAAAAAGGCCTCCAGGAAGTAGATCCTCTTTCTCCGTTCTTATTTCTGGTAGTCACTGAGGGTCTTAACATGTTGTTGCGAAAAGCTGTGGAGTTAGGCAAATTGCGGGATATACATTGTGGCTCACAAATCTACACCCACTCTTTGTATGCCGATGACACACTCTTTTTTGATGAAGGCACTTTGAAGAATATAGAGGTGGTGAAAGGAGATCTTAGAGTTTTTGAACTCCTATCGGGTCTGAGCATTAACTTCGCTAAGAGCTGCTTACTTGGGGTTAATCTTTCCTCGAGTTTGTTGTTTATTTTCGCTGCCCGATTACATTGTTCAATAGGAGAATTACCTTTTGACCATTTTGGCCTACCAATTGGGAGTAATTCGCGACGTGTAAAAACTTGGGACAAGTTATTTCTGAAGATGAGGAATCGTGTGCATTTATGGGAGAATCACCTGCTCCCTTTTGGAGGGCGGGTAACGTTGGTGAAGAGCGTATTGACCAACATGCCCATTTATTTCTTCTCGTTATTTCGCGCTCCTAAAATGGTGATAAGAAAAATGATACAACTATGCAGCCATTTTCTCTGGTCGAACACGAAAGACGTTCGCCGCCCTATTCATTGGGTTAATTGGGATCTGTTATGTCAGCCAAAGATCTATGGGGGATTGGGCATAATACACCTTCAAGCTTTCAACATTGCTCTTCTAGGTAAGTGGGCTTGGCGGTTACGACCGGGTGAAGCTCCCCCTTGGCGCACCTTAATTCTGGGTCGATACTTGCCTCCTTCATTGGCACTAGGTGATTGGGATATCTTGGCCCTTAGTGTTACACAATCGAAGTGGTGGAATTTCTTCTTAGTTCAGATCCCATACTCGCAAAAAAGTGCGTTCTGGTTTAGAGACACTGTTTTGGGAATCTACATGGATTGCAGAGTTTCTACTTTCAGCTATTTTTTGAAGCCTATATGCAGCAGCGTCGGATAAGCTGGTTACAATCAGTGCAAAACAGTGTGTGAGTGGTGGGACAGTACATAGTCATGTCATTGGAGGTGCCCGTTGTGGGGTATGGAAGATGACAGGCTGAAAGAATTAAAAGGTCTTATATCAACGGTTCGGTTAGTCTCGGGGGCCGATCTCTGGGTCTGGTCAGAGGAGATAACTAGTAAGTATTTGGTGAAATCTACATATCGCTGTATAAAGTAAGAGTGGCGTCTAGATAACGTGGTAAACATGTAATGATCCGGGGAACGAGCACCACCTTTCGTGTTGCAACTTTTTGTTGGAGGTTGTTGTTGGATGTCATAGCTATAATGGAGAATCTAGCAATTCAAGGTATGTTTTTTGATTTAGTTGAGGTGGAATGCCCCTTTTGTCACCTAGGTCGTGACTTGATTCGTCACTTGTTCTTCACTTGTCAACATGTCTACTCTCTTTGGTCGGCGGTATATGGCTGGTTCAAGCTTTCATATGTTGGGTGTGATAGACCATTTTCTCATTACACTTCTCATATCGGGGGTCGATATGGTAAGGGGAGTAGGGAGTTCTTGCGTCTACTATGGCACTGTACGGTATGACATAGCCCTGGCCAGTGGAGCAGGCAAAACCGGAACTGCCCGTTCTGCGTTCCGCCCGTGAAGGTTGCGGAACCGATTTTTCGGTTCCGCATCCGCCCACGATGAACAGAATTTTGCATCCGCCCGCTCTACGTAATTTCGCGGGCGGATGCGGAATCCGCAAATTCTGCCTAATTTTGCGGGTGGGTGGATGCGGAATTTGCGGATTCCGCATAATTTCGCGGGCGGGGCGGATGCAGAATCCGTGGATTCCGCGTCAGTAGATATGCCTATAAAAATAAATAAATAAATAAATAAAAATTGCGGGCGACAGATGTTGAACCCGCGAAATCCACCCGCATATATTTTATATTTAAATAAAAATAAATATATAAAAATAAATTTATGTGTGCGGATGCGCATCTTGCAAAGCAAAAAATCTTCTTTTCGCATTTCGCCCGCATAACTTTGCAGAATACGATTTTTCATCAACATCCGCACCGCATTTCGCGCGAACGCGAAATTGGCGGGCGCGGAAATTTTGCGCCCGCTGCCCAGGGCTAGTATGGCATATATGGAAGGCACGCAATGCTTCAACGTTTCGTGATAAGCCCTGCAACTGGCTTAATACTCTGGAGAGCATACAAGTTCAGACTTGGCTTGGGCAAACAGCTTATGTAAAACCAATGCCTGAGATATCCTTCACAGATTGGATCTGACATCCTTGGTTGTGTTTTCGATTACTTATTTATCATCATGTAGGTTATTGAACTATGTTGGGGTATGCCCCATGTATTTTGTAACAGTGTGCTTTTATGAAATTTTCACTTATAAAAAAAATCATCAAATTCAACCGTATCCAGCAATGGAAGACCATGATAATTTAGTCGTTCCGAGGTAGATTTGATAGAGTTAAAATCACCAACCACACAAATAGCACAAGTTTCTGCTTCTTGTATCATGCTTGAAATATATAAACGCAATACGCGTTTATCAGAAGAAACATATGGAAAATAGACATTAATCACCATCGTCCTTTGTAACGATCAAGGCTGGTAAGTCCATCGGTCCACACAGTTGTCCATGTACCAGTAGAAGATTCGGCAGCTACAGCGGCCCCTGCTTCTTCCGGCGGAACCCCCGATTGAGGAGTTACTCGAAATGCTGCCAAGATATCAGTATCTTTGGTTTCGTATTAGCCTGTGTCACTTTCCAAATACCTTCAACTGCAAGTGTATTAGTGTGAAATCGAATATCCGTAGCCACAAATAAATCAGCATTCCATATAGATAAGAGTCCTCCTGCCTGGCCAATAGGTGGACTGCATGCCCACTGAAATCCAGCTCCACCCCAAAGTGTACTCATTATCAAACGATTCCCACAATTTATCTTAGTCTCTTATAAACATGAAAAATCAACAGAATTAGAATATGTAAGATATTGGATAGCACATACCCGACTTGAGGCTTCAAGTCCTCGAACATTTATGGACATAATATTCATTTATCAACAGTAGTAGACACGATCACTACCTCCTCAGATAGATACATATCCACATAACTACTCTCCATGTCAAGCAATTTAGATACCATAGTATCATCAGATAATTCACTGCTCAATCCAATAGCCTTTCCCAACTCCCAAGTCCTCGTAGCCTCATCTAAAAGTCTAGCAGATCTCCGTGTAGAACCAATACATTTTCCTTGTACGAAAACAGTAATGTCCTCCATATGTGATGGAGGTCCAAATAAACCTTCATCAGATAGTACAACATTCAATTGTTCTTGCACAAATCTATCATCAATTTTCGTTGTTGGAACGTCATATGTTTTTTTGCACGTTGGTTTAACTTGTAGGATTTCTTAGTTTTCGGTTTGCGAGACACCTCTACCCCCATGTCATCAAAGCTCCGTCCTGCATAACATTTGATCATATCCGCTAGTGAAAATGATGTACTACCAACCATACTTATGAGTTCTTTGTTTGCTGAACGCCCACCCTCGGGCACTAATGACACTACGTCCGATGTGTGGTTGAGCAAAGTTACTTCGGCCTCAATTTCTGTCATGGGCGACACAGACAGTCGCTTGGTAGATGCTAGTATCAACAAACTTTGGTTGAACAACATCGGGCGATCGTTCAGCCACCTCCGTAGCACCGTTCCGCAACTTAGAAGTAGACACAAAATTCTGTGTATCCACCGAATCACCAACCCCCAATTTCGCAAACGAAACTTGAACCTTTTCGACCACCCGTACATCATCTTCCACTAGACCTTCGAACTCATCATGCCGAGCATTTTGTCAGCTGCCTGCCCAAAACCTCCAACCAAATCAACCTTCACACACCCCATTCCTCCTCCAACCGATGGTCGGACAACCTCCTGATACGATCCTGGAGATCTAAGAAAAGCTTTGTGGGGTTGATCCATCAAGTAATGGCCGAGGCAATTCAAGCAGGATACGACACATTGGGCCGTACAAACTCAAATGGTGGTCTAGTCCAAAATCTAGCAAGTGTGAACACATGCATGGCTATGCATGTG
>JAOWBN010000034.1:752896-771038 GCA_028565015.1 Pinguicula moranensis | reverse complement strand
GGTTAACTTTGAACCCCGGAGTCTAATGAGGAAAGCACATGCTGCTACCTCCTCCACTGGATCAGCAACAGTGTATGTTCTCTGAAATGTTAGGTGCAACAACTATCTTGCCTCATTCTTGCCATGTATATTACCCCTTAGATTGTAATGCGCCTTCTAGCGTTGTCGCAATGCTGGAAAAGAATGGGATACTGAAGATTGCAAGTGTAGGGGACTGTGGAGTTAAGGTCATACGCAAAGGTATATCCCTGAATTCTATTATTATCCCAGTCATTTTCTTGAGGCTCTTCAATTTCCATTTCATTATCTCCTTGTTGTAGGTCGAATCGTGTTTTCGACGTCTCCACAAGAACATTACTTTGATTGCCCATACCAGTTGAGCTCAGAGGCTGTTGGACAGACATTTCTTGATGCTACAGTAACGAAACCTTTCATGCCTATCCATCATCATCTTCAATAGTTCAGAATGATGAAACCCCCTTTAAATATCAACTTCCCCTCTTGATGTTCGTATGGTGAAAATAGCCCCTTCTCATGGAATACAGGTTGCATCTGTTGAACTAATGGAAGAGGACACCGTGGTGATGGGCTCAGATGGACTTTTCGACAACGTTTTCGACAGAGAAATTCTTTTATTAGTTGGCTTATACAATAATGCTTCTGATATTGGTATGCTACTTCATGCACAACCCAGTTTTCATTCCAAGTTTCTTGACATTTTTTTTCTTGTCTGTTTTTTACGCTAGCAAAGGCATTAGCTCAGCTGGCTTATAGCCATTCAAAGGATTCCAGGTTCGACTCTCCCTATTCCCAAGAGGCTCGAGAACAGGTGAGACTTGTAGCTTCTTTCCTCATCGCCACACGAACAGATCAATAAGTTTCTAGTGTTAAAACGAGCAATTGTGATGGTTTTGATCAGGGTTTTGATGTTCCGTGGTGGAAGAAAGTTCTGGGGATGAAGTTAACAGGTACAGCTTACATGAAACTTGCTCAAAGTACGAAATCTCAGGGTGCCAACAGGTTGGTTCCGTGTTTGAATTGTGGACAGGTGGGAAGCGTGATGATATTACAGTTATCGTCGGGCAAGTGAAAAGCTCTTTAAGCTCGTGAAGAACTATAGCTCGACATTCCTGAATTCTGCACTACCAAATAGTTGTTCTGTTCAACAGGAAGTGCAGTGACCGGATGAATTCACTGTCCCCTCGGATGTTTAAGCTGTCTAAATGACCAGTATACCTTGTAACTGTCACTACATTAATATGAATTGAGAGAGAGCATCTGATTAGTCCAACAACAATTAAAGTTTCATCCTTCCAACATATGATATAATCACACCTACACATTCAAACTGGTACGATTATTGTGAATCTAAGGAATGGGCATTGGTTGATCACGAGTGTACTATATATTGCAGATCATTCTTCGTGTAGGCTATCCTTCGGTCAATGAAGTTATGGCTAGGGCCTCAGCCCCAGCTGCTTTCATAATTTTCCGCTGTAACATAAGAAAGAAAGCAGTTATGTTTTTTAATTAAAGTAGTGCATTGAAATAGAATAAACCTGGATCTCTTAAGGTGAGATCCAAACCTTATACAAAACGCCTTCCCGCTTTTCATAAGCGAAAGAGTCTGCTTCCTACCTTATCCTTACATATGGTAAGCCTAGTTTATCTAGTCTTACATAACCCCTGAGGCGTTGAGGCAGCTGCGCGCCACTCCAGAATTCAGACGATGATCCTGCCGCCCCTTGTTTTGCTAAATGATCCGCAATGCTGTTCCCCTCCCGGAACTGATGCCTTACTTGTATTCTCATTCCTCTACTGCAGTTCTGAAAATCTTCCCAAAAGTCCCACAAATACCACACAGTGCACTGATTTTTCATTATCCATCCAACCAAAATCAGCGAATCTGTTTCCAGGATTATATCATACCACCCCTTCAGTTTGCATACCCGCAGCCCCTCGGTGGCAGCGCGCAGCTCTGCTGCATTGTTCGTTCCTATGCCCAAATATTTAGAAAAGGCCGCAATGCATGACCCTTGGTGATCTCTGACTATGCCCCCCGCCTGTTGGACCCGGATTCCCAATGCAGCTCCCATCGGTATTTATCTTTACCCATCCAACTGGTGGTTTCCCCCAGTAGACAAGTTTCATTCCTTCCTTTTTCTTCCACTTTATCCTTATGTTCAGCTTTCTTAACAACTGCTCCTCTTGCAGCAATCTCTTGAACTCCAGATTTGCACTTGCCGCTATGCTGGTAACCGTGTCTGTCACCTCTCTCCATACTTGTTCTGCT
The DNA here is from genome assembly GCA_028565015.1 of Pinguicula moranensis. Taxonomy (NCBI): domain Eukaryota; kingdom Viridiplantae; phylum Streptophyta; class Magnoliopsida; order Lamiales; family Lentibulariaceae; genus Pinguicula; species Pinguicula moranensis. Next base: position 768,745 of record JAOWBN010000034.1, on the reverse strand, counting down.
GTTTTATATATTTCCTCAAACCGCGCCCTACATCTTCTTGTCCAGAGGCCCCATGTACCCACAGATGGTAATATTGATGCTACAAAACCGTGAAGGCCTGCACTTCTTGAGATTGTACTCCATTGACTAAGCCTGATCATCCATGAAGCTGGATGTGCAAAAGATTTTCCAAGAAGCTGAGCTGCTCTATTCCACACCTCCACTGCGATTTCCCCATCTGATAATATGTGATCCAGGGTTTCTTGGCTTCGTGTAGCGCATCACTGGCAAACTGAGGCCATCACCACCCCTTTTTTGCTCACCAACTCATCTGTTGGAAGGCATCTCTGTGATGCTTTCCATGCGCATAATGCCATTTTAGGGGGTACTGATTTATTCCAAATCAGTGCATCATTTTCTAAAGCTCCTGCCCGTTCTCTTAAGATCTCCCATGCTGACTTTATTGAGAACTTTCCATCTTCAGAAGGTGACCAGACTACCTTATCCAGGCCAGAGTTTTCAACTGGTGCCCTAACCTCCATGATCTCTGCAGTGATCTCCTCCCCCACAGCTTGGATCAGGTCCTCTTTTTTCCATTCTCCATTCATAGAGAACTGTATCAGTGGTACTGCTACTCTTTCTGCTCTATGTACCCTCGCTGCGAGAGGGCCTGTTGTCAGCCACTTGTCTACCCAGAAGTCTGAGTTACCTCCTCTCACGAGTATCCTCATGTTTTCCATGACCTCTACTTTTCTTTCCAGAGCATACCTCCACAGTGCTAAATCAGCAGGTTTATTCATCCTCTGCCACAAGTGTTCGTGCCTCTGGTATTTGGCTTTCAGAAACCGCGCCCACAAACTGTTCTCTGTCAGCAACTTGAAGCATAATTTCATACCCATTGCCTTCTGCATTTCTGCCAAATCTCGGATCCCTATCCCTCCTTCTGAAATTGGCTTGCACAACAGCTGCCACTTTTTCCAGTGCACCTTAGGTTTGCCTTCATGCTCTCCCCAGAAAAAATTGGCCATCAAACTCCTTACCTCCTTTATTGCATACTGTGGCAGTTTCATAACCGCCATAATGTGCATTGCCATCCCAGCCATGACATGTTTTATAAGCACAAGTCTTCCTCCCTGCGTGAGAATTCTCCCCTTCCAGCCTGATAACTTTCTCCTTACTTTATCCAAGAGAGGTTGTATCATTTGCCTCGTGATCTTTCCTGTAGCCAGTGGTGCTCCAAGATATGTTAAAGGCATTCTACCCTCTCTGAAACCTGTCATCCGAAGCAGCTGCAGTTTCCTTGCTACTCCTATCTGTTTTGAACAGAAGATTGCAGACTTTTCCTTGTTGATCTCCTGGCCTGACCAGCCACAATACTTCTCAATAATCCTGATCACTCTTCTTACTGACTGAACATCCCCTCTGCTGAAAATTAGCAGATCATCTGCGTACATGAGATGGGTTATGAGGGGTGCTCCAGTAGGATGATAATATCTGCCAATTCTTCCACTTCTATACCCTTGCAGCAGCAGCTTGGACAGTGCATCCTGGACAAGGATAAAGAGGAAAGGGGATAGGGGATCCCCTTGCCTCAGCCCCTGCCTAGCTTCAAAATAACCCAGTGCCACCCCATTCATCTGTACCGAGAAGGCCTGTCCCTTTATGCAGTTGCAGAGCAGTAGCACAGCCTGGTTATCAAAACCCTTACCCCTCAGCACAGCCTCCAGGAAACTCCACCTAACTTTATCGTATGCCTTGGCCATGTCTATTTTTATCACGACATTACCCCCATTCTGTTTTCTGTGTAGAGACTGCACTAATTCTTGAGCCAGTGTTATATTCTCAAATATACTTCTGTTGGCGACAAAGGCACCTTGTTCTTCTGCAATTAGGCTTGGCATCAAAGGTTTCAATCTATTCACTATCACCTTAGAGATTACTTTATACACCACAGTGCATAAACTGATTGGCCTGAATTTTCCAAAAGCATCTGGCCTTTCTGTTTTAGGGATTAGGGAGATGAAATTAGCAGCAAACATCGCAGGCAGTGGGCTACCACTGAAAAAATCTCTTGCTGCTCCCACCACATCCATTCCTGTTACCTTCCATGTGGTTTTAAAAAATTCTGCACCAAAGCCATCAGGGCCAGGCGCACTTCCATTTGGTATCGACCACATTGCTTCTTGGACCTCCTGGAATGATGGTATAGCCCTCAGCTTGGCATTGTCAAGGCCTGAAACTTTATTCTCGAACAGATCAGCCATATCAGGTATGTCAGTCAGTCTGCTTAGACTCTGATTCACCATCAGATTTTCAAAAAACACTACAGCCTCGCCATGTATCTGTTGAGGACTCCTAGTTGTCTTCCATCCTGTAGTGTCATCTGTCTAAGCCCTCCTTTGTTTTGTCTGGCCTTGATTGCTGAATGAAATATCTTAGTGTTCTTATCACCTCCCAGCAGCCAAGCCTTCTTCGCCATTTGTTCCAGCCTGCAGAACTCTCTTTCCTCCCACTCCTGCAACTCTGTTTTGGTAGAAAAATACTCTGCCTCCACATTACTTGAATACCCTAACTGCATATCACGTTCTAGATGTTCCATCTTCATTCCAAGTTCTTTTATATGCACTTCTACATGTCCAAACACCTCTCTATTCCAGACTTTCAATGCCTCTCTTGTTCTTTTTAGCTTGTTCCCAAGGGCCTTCATCCCTGTCATTCCATTGTTAATCTGCCACGCAGTCTCCACCAAAGATGGAAAAGATTGGTGTGAGGACCACATGTTTTGGTACTTGAAATGCCTCCTGCCATATGGTTGTAGAGGCTCCTCCAACTTTACCAGGATAGGATGGTGGTCTAAACTTTTCCTGTCCATTAACTCATATGTGCTCCTTGCTTTCCACTGTAGAAAAGTGATGTTAACCAACACTCTGTCCAGCATAGCCCACCTCCGGTGCCTCCCTGTCTGTCCATTGCACCAAGATAAACCGCCTTTACTGCATTTAAGATCCATCAATCCACAAGCATTAATCATATAATTGAATTCCCTCATCGGCAGAGGTAGTCTTGGATTGCCTCCTCTTACTTCTGCATCCGAGCGCACCACATTAAAATCTCCTAGTATCATCCATGGATGGTTATTCTGAGGTTGTGCGCTAAGGTATGCCCAAAGCTCCCTTCTTTTCAGATACGAACATTTGCCATATATGAATGTGACCAGCGCCTCTGTTCCATTCTGTTTCCACAGGCCAGTTATGGCCTGTTCATGTACACTCATAACTTTGAACGTTTGATCATCCTTCCAAAAGACCCACATCTTACCTCCAGCTTCTATATTTACTGCGCAGTTTGAGAAACTTAGTGACTGTGCAGTCCATTTCATTCTATCTTCCTTCACAAAAGGCTCTGCAATGGCCAAAACTTCTATTGGATATTGTTTTAGCCACATCCTTATGTACCTCTTTGCCTTCCTTAAGCCACGGCTATTCCAGAACATAATATTCTGGAGCATCATCCCCCCTGGCTTAGCTACTTCGCCCCCTACGGATTTGGACTTTTTCAGCAGCGGACTCTACTAGAGTTAGAGATCCTCTCTGACTTCCTTTGAGCCTGCCTAGATTCTTTATACCCCTGCGATTCCTGACTTGGCTCCGATTCATAAATAGTTGTTCTACCTTTGCCTCTATTTTTCCTTCTTTCTGCCTTATAGTCTGTCTCGGCCCCTTCCTCCTCCTCCCGCTCTTCGGCCCAGAAACGCCCAGGACTGCCTTGTAGTTTTATCTGCTCCATCACTGGTAGCCCCTGACCAGATTTTTCTGCAGCACTTTCAACTATTACTTGCTCCTCAGATGCTTTTTTCCCTCTCTCCAGGCTGTTTACAAAAGGCATAGGACCCTTCTCATCTAGCTCAGCTGCTTCGGCTTCCCACTGTGCCTTGGCCCGCCTACGAGAGGAGCCATACACAATATCTCCCGCCTTTTCGGTGCTCAACCTAGGTGAAGCAGATGCCCTCTGATGACTCCCTGCCCCTTTCTCACTTGAGTGCTCGGCCACCCTATGCTGTGACCTTTGCTTGACCAACTTCGTTTGAGAACTCGCTGTGCGCGCCCCTGGAGATTCCATCTCTTTAGTAATATCTTTTCCAGATCGTGCACTCTCTTCATCCTCGCCTAGACATTTTGTCAACACTTTCGCACTGCCAACTCCCTCCATCTGCTCTGTCTGTGTACTCCCTTTCGCAGCCACACACGGACTCAAACAGTGGTGACTAGCATCCTCATTTTGACCTTGTCCCACCATCAGACCCCCCACTCCCGGGCTAATCATGCCCTCCTCAACCTCACCACTACCCTCCATATTCCTCAGTGCTGGGCCTTTATCCTCTGCCTTCGACACATCATCTCTACCTTCTCCCTCCTCCCCACTTTGTGCAACTACAACTTCCGGGGCTATTCCGCTCTCCGGTACATCCATGCCCATCTCCTGTACCCCTTGCTCTGCTTCTTCAGCCTGTTGAGGTCCATTTTGGTTTCCTTTGGGCTTCGGGACACATCGGGCTTGCTCCACCTCCTTCGCTATTGCCACTTCCCGCAAGTCCGACCATTTCTCAGGGTCTAACGCCGCTAGATGTTCCTTTGTATTTCCCCTTGGTCTACTCAGCCATTGTTTCCAGTGTTTAACCTCCTCCACTATCCGGATCGGAAACAATTGTTCTTTAAGTGTCAGCTCAATCCCAGAAACCTCTTTACTGGGATCTTTCTTCCTGATTAGAAGGCGAACCACCGTGTAGTCCGGAATTTCCTCGTACTTATATTCCTCCACCTGCAATAGATCTCCAATTGGTGCCATGAGATTCTTGAAAAACTTCTGATTCCACACATTCGGCGGAATGCCCGTTAATTTCATCCAACGATCATGTGGATGTGGGCCCGCTTGAAGAGACCACCGTTGAATATCCATCAGACCTACCTCCTCCCAGTTTTGCTCCTCCCGCAGAAAACATTCTCTCAGAGCATCCGACTCTGGTTGAATCAAAACGTGGTTGCCTAATAACATTGAAACTTTAATGGACATTAGCCCCTCGCGTCCTGGTATCTCTTTGAGTATCGCAGGTCGCGACACTCCCTGCAGCGATGCGGTCAAGCATTTTTCCAACCATTTTTCCTCCTCCGGTTCCGGGTTATAGGAGAATTTTAACACCTCCGGTGCTTTCTTCGGCGCTTGCGCCTGAACCGGTTGTCTTGTAAGGTTTCTCATAACTCCCGGAGGGGCTTCCTTTGGATATCTAACAATATTCGCTTGGAACCTCTTTCCTCCAATCTGGATCTCATTCATAACCTTCACCGTACGTCCAATGTTATCCACCACTTGAAATCGGACGAACCCAAACTTGTTACCAGTGCGGTCCAGCTTCTTCGGAACAGAGACAGAAGAAACCTACCCAGCTCCCCAAACGCCTTTTTCATCTCTTCCTCCGTCCAATCGGCAGGGAAATTGGAAAAATAGAAAGCAACCCCCGCCTCCTTAAGCGTAGCAACGTCAATCCAACGCTTTTTTCCGTGGTTTCCGCCTCCCGTGTTAACCTCCGTCGGACGCTGTTCCCCGACTCTGGTATCCTGATGCGAACTGGATGCCCCTGATGTCGCCATGGACTAAGACTCGACAACTATAGCGGCGTGAGACCTAAAAAGCAGTGGGTGTGTGCAGTGTGAACCTCCCCGGCAATGGCCGGGGGGAAAAAAAGGACCGTTAGCGGCGGCTATTCACCCATTGGGTGGGCTTTGACTAACAGTCGGAAAAGAAAAAGTGAGAGGATTTTTGAGTGGGTGGGTGGGTGCAGGGTGCATGAGAGAGAAAAAAAGATGACTAATACTTCAATTTAGTTCTGATTTAAACTAAACTCAAAATCTACAGTACAAGTGTCGAAACTGTCATGTTTTGTGCATGTTCTAGTGATTAATGATTCTTTTGCCAACGGAGCTAATGCATTGTCTGGCAAAAGTATAAGCTCATCAGATTTGAAGTAATGAATTTCAGGACAGCAAATGCAAAGGAGCATATAGTTCTGTTCAGTTTCTGCTTAGATAGATGGAAACAGTATATTCATCATTGAAGGTACTTATATGAAGAGTAATGGCACTACCTCCGTTTCAGTATCTCTGTCACCTATTTCACCTATTGTTCTTATGTAATGCCCAGAAGGATGCCGAGATAAACGATCCCATGAATCAACTGCAACTATAATCCTTTTATCTAGCAAGTTTCCAAGCTGTCGAGTTTGTATGCGAATCTTTGGAATCCTCCGATCTTTGGATACAAATAAAGCATGTGCAACACCACCATTACCAGCAGGCATAGGCATTGGATCTAGAGATCCGCAATAACTGCATGCAAAATCAAGCTTAAGAATTAATTATGAATAATAGGAAAATTAAGAGCAGATTTCAGTAGTCGTAATCACTTAAGAAGAAGATGATAAATTCTGATTTTGGTATGCTAGCAAATAACTGTGTTGAAACACATCATCCATGAGGTGCATTGGATTAGCTTGTCCTCTGAAAGACTGTAATTCAGTAGTTCAATATAGAAATAGAAAAAAAGAAGTAAAGAGTTAACTCAATCATATCGCTTACGAGTGCCAGTTTCTCTTTATGATGCCAATAACACGGCCAGATGGGCGAGTTGATGAAGCATTTTTCTGCCCAGGAGTAGCTGGGGATGCAACTCTAGGAGCATCATCAGCACTGCTTGGAGCTAAATGAACATCATCTTCTTCTTCATCGCCTGAAATGAGATATGAAAATGATTAAATAAAATATTTATGATGTGAAAGTGAAAGCCCAAAAAAAGCTGCCAAACTCAAAAAGAAACTAACACGTGATAAATTTCACTACCCGGTATCTATTTATATTTCTGTAGAAAAAGTAAGTTCGCCGCTCTGTAAATTAAAAACTCAATCCAGCCCACCAATACCATGAAAAAATCAAATCAATGACAGATCCAGAACTACATATATTTAACTGCTGCGACAGTGTTCCAATATCGTAAAAAAACAGATGAATGCAACCATATAAATTTTTTTGCCCAACATCAACATACGCATTTGAAGGGAACCAACCATCATCAACCATGGCAAGAGATTTCTCTTCTTGCCAATCATCTTTAGGAAGAAGTTCAACAGCCACTACATCGCCATCAAATGCCCGGTTCATGTTTACACGCCCATAAATTATAATCTCATCCCCAATGCTTTCACTTCCAACGTACGCCTCAAAAGGATTGTATCGATTAACACGAAGTTTTCCTTGGTGGTAAACTCCACGGTGCAAACCAGCAGTAATTTCTGACATTGGCTTATGCTGCATGTGGAACAGAAGGGAAAGGAAGTAAAGCGTGTATGGAAAAACCAGAGAGTATCCATCAAGGAAGCAAGATATTTGGGCAGAATACCTCAGGATAGATTGTTTTTCTCTTTGAGGGCCTTAGGTCTTCTGCATCCTCCATTGGATGATCTTCTGATTGAGGCTGAACAACCAGGTCAAATAATGTTGGTTGGCCCAGCAATTTGACATATGACTCAACTGCAATGGAATATAAACCCTATTATTAGGTAAACCTGGACACAAACAAACGTGTAGATAAAATAGCATACAAGAAGCCAATGGCTAAGACATTCAACAAACACTGGTGGAAAATGAATTAATTGTTCAGCCAGATATATCAGTATTAGCCCTAAACTAGGAGATTTTATTTTGACATGCATTTTGTATCAAAGATATGTTGAACTAATTTACTCATCTCAAACAAAGCCTGACATGGCTTATGATGGGAGTATGGCCTCAAGAACATGGTGGACTTGAACACAAAGCCAACAACAATACTATTGTAGAATAAATTGTTAAAAACGTGTTTAGTTTCCTGTTTAGTTTTCTCTTTCTTGTGTAGTATAAATACAATGTAAACCTACTAATATTGTAATTGTGAAATAAGTGAAAAAATTGAAACGTCCCGATGGTATCAGAGCGATAACATTACTGTCGCAGCTGCATCTCTTCAGCCGTGGTACTGTCGCAGCTACATCTCTTCAGCCGTGAGGTGCCGACACCATCAAGCCTCTTTTCCCTTTATTTCTCTCTTCCTCGCAAGTGAATTCAAGCCGTGCGATAGGGTTTCTACAACTTCTACACCTCTCTGCCAAAAATTTTCTCTACAACGTACGTTAAGTTGGGGTCTGGGAGGTCAGATGTACACGGCCTAACCCTTGTAATCATACAAAGAGGTCATTTCCGTTGCGACTCAATATGCGTCATTGGATGTATTGAGTTCCAGCAACTCCACTAAATAGAAACAGTGAAATTTAATAGAGCCATTTTGTTCTAGTCCATTATTAGAGCAAATCTAAAAGAATTGTCAATGATGACTCTGCCAGAAATTTTCAAATTGGTATTTAGGGTTTCAAACCCAACTTTGATTTCTACACCAAATCCGCTGCTCCAAGTGCAGAAACCTCTCCAAAAACACCATGGCTGATGAAATTCATAAAAGTACCACTGATACTTCACTGTTGGCCATCGAACGCTTGAATGGGAAAACTTTCGCGAATGGGAAAAATTTTCACGAATGGGCGCGCTCTATGAAATTACTCTTGGAAGGAAAAAATAAGTTAGGCTACTTAACAAGCGTCGTAAAGATGCCCGACTCCAAAAATGAAAAAGGAATTTCAGAAATGGACATTTGATAATTCCATAGTTATGTCATGGCTCCACAACTACAAGATCCCGACTCTCAAACACAATTATATGTACATGCCCATTGCAAAGGATATTTGGGAAGTTGTCAAAGAAACCATTTCGATGATGGCAATGCAGCTCAAGTCTTTGAAATTAAGACACAATTCTGGCAAACAAAACAAGTTTCCGTGAAATTATAGATTACTATCTGGAAATGACTGCATTGTGGCAAGAACTAGATCTCCTGAAGAAGAATGGGCATCTGCTGCAGATAATGCAAAGTCCTGAAAAGAATTGCTGAAGAACGAGGCTTTGAATTTTTAAATGGTCTAAATAATAAGTTAGATGATCGTGGCGGAATCCTCAGTCGGATACAACTACCATCTATTCGAGAAGCGTTTGCTGAAGTTCGCCGTGAGGAGCAATGCTGAAAAGTGATGCTCAAAGGTGCTCCAACTATTCCGGAACCTGAAGTCTCAGCTTTGATAACAAAGGGACCACATCACGGAGCTCGGGATCAGAAAGGACGTCCGTGGTGTGATCACTGTCAAAAAACAGGGCACACTAAAGAGACATGTTGGGACATTTATGGGAAAGCGAAGGACTGGAAGCCTCGCCGTGAACGGGAGCAAAAATCAAGAGCCTATCACCCATCCCTGGAGAACCCTACTGCTTCACCAGAATCACACATCCGTGGAGCAACTGTACAAGATGTTCTCCAAGATCCAGTCCTCCAATACTCCCTCAAATTCATCCATCGACACACCCTCGACCTCACTTGCCAATCTAGGTACAGCCTTACATATATCAACAACTGCATCCAAAGGCAAACATGTCTGGATTCTTGATTCTGGCGCTACTCAAAAACATGACTGTTGCACGTAACCTATTTGCTACTTATAATTCATGAGCGGGCCATCACCGAGTTAGACTTGCGGATGAATCACATACCCCAGTTGCTGGAGAAGGGAGTATCAGTCTATGTGACACTATGATGTTAAAAAATGTTCTGCATGTTCCTAATCTTGGTTGCAGCTTATTATCTGTCAGCCAATTACTACATCAGAACTATGCAGTTAATTTTTCTTCCTCTTGGTTGTGTTTTGCAGGACCTAATCATCGGGGAAGATGATTGACAGTGTTAAGGAATGGGAAGGACTCTTCTATCTTGAGAAGGTTGCCGTGGGTAACCAATGTTCTGCTTTTATTTGTGATTCAGTCTCTTGTTCAAAGACATCAGATGATTTAATGTTATGGCATCGTCAAATGGGACATCCCAATTTTCAATATCTATCTCATATGTTTCTCTGAAATTTCTTCATGTGAAGTATGTATCCGTGCCAAACACCATCGCACACATTTTCCTCAATCAGGTTATAAACCATCCAAACCATTCTATCTAGTCCATAGCGATGTATGGAGTTCGTCTCGCACGCCAAATCGCACTCACTCACGGTGGTTCATCACATTCATCGATGACCACACTCATGTATGTTCGGTCTACCTCCTGAAGGACAAAACTGAGGTAACTCCTAAATTTATCCAATTTCATAGTATGGTACAAACCCAATTTCACACAATCATACAAGTTCTTCGAACTGACAATGGCACATAGTATATTAATCACCAATTCCAGGAATATTCTCGAGCTCATGGCATCATCCTTCAGAGTTCGTGAATAGACACCCCTCAACAAAATGGGGTGGCCGAACGCAAGAACCGTCATCTTCTTGATGTTACCAGAGCTCTGTTGTTCACTACAATATGCCAAATTCTTTCTGGGGGGATGTTGTCCTAACTTTAGCTTATCTCATCAATCGCATGCCCAGTTATGTCCTCTCCTTTGATAATCCATGGAATAAACTCGGTCAATGTTTTCCCAAATCCCGTCCAAGTCCTAGCCTCCCTCAAAGTGTTTGGATGCAAGGTATTTGTTCATGTTCACTCTTCTCACCGCACCAAACTTGACCCGCAAGCCCGTGAGTGTGTCTTCCTCGGTTATTCTCCATTCCAAAAGGGATACAAGTGCTATGAGATATCCACAAAAAAACTCCTTATCAGTCGTGATGTTACCTTCTTGGAACATATTCCTTACTTTCCCAAGTTTGTAGTTCCACAGGGGGGGTCACTCCAGGAAGTACAACTTGAGGATTTTAACTCGCTAGTGAATCTTAATCCCATCTTGAAAATGCCCTCATCTGAACTACAGGTTTACTCACGGAGGCCTAGACCAGGACAGCAAGTGGAACTCAAATCTCCTGAAGCACTACATGAATCTGAACCGGTAATTGGACCTCCTGAAGAATCTTGTAGGTGTTCAGATGATATTGATCTTCCTATTGCCCTCAGAAAACAACATCGCCCATGCACTCTTCATCCTATTGCAAAGTTTATGTCTTATGGGAACTTATCATCACACTTCTATGCTTTTACAGCTAGAATTGATTCTATAGATGTTACTAAAGACATTCAGGAGGCATTAACAATGCCTAAGTGGAGAGTTGCTGTTATGGAAGAACTTCAAGCATTGGAGAAAAATCATACATGGGAAGAAACCAAATTACCAAGGTAAGAGGCCAGTTGGATGTAATTGGATCTTCACCGTGAAGTATAATGTTGATGGCTCTGTGGAAAGGTATAAAGCCCGTTTAGTTGTCAAAGGCTTCACTCGGGCATATGGTATAGACTATACAAAGACATTTGCTCCGGTGGCCAAGTTGAATACGGTCACAGTACTTCTTTCTCTTGCCGTAAATCTAGATTGGCCTCTTCACCAACTTGATATAAAAAATGCATTTTTGAATGGTGTACTAGAAGAAGAAATCTTCATGACTCTCCCACCAGTATTCTCAAGAGGAGGAAAGGAAACTAGAGTCTGCAAACTCAAGAAATCACTGTATGGACTTAAACAATCACCAAAAGCTTGGTTTGATAAGTTTGCAAAAGTCCTACGAAGTGAAGGATATCAATAAGGACAATCAAATCATACCTTGTTCATTCATCACTCGAGAGAAGGTAAGAAAACAATTCTGATTATATATGTGGATGACATAATTGTCACCGGAGACAATCCATTTGAGATACAAGGACTAAAAGGGGTTCTGGCCACCGAATTTGAAATCAAGGATTTGGGCCACTTAAGATACTTCTTGGGAATGGAAGTTGCCCGGTCAAGAAAGGGAATCTCAGTCTCCCAAAGAAAATATGTTCTAGATTTGTTGAGTGAAACGGGAATGCTTGGATGCAAACCAAGTGACACAAAAAGGGGACAATCCGAGGATGAAACTCCAGTTGACAGAGATAGATATCAAAGATTGGTAGGTAAACTAATTTACCTTTCACACACTAGGCCTGACATGGCCTTTGCGGTAAGCGTGGCAAGTCAACACATGCACTCACACACGGCTAACCACCTGAAGACCGTGTACAAAATCTTGAGATACTTAAAAGGATCTCCAGGTAAGGGTTTACAGTTCAATAAAGGTGATACCCAAGATGTAAAAATCTTTACCGATGCAGATTGAGCAAAATCACAAGAAGATAGAATATCTACCACGGGTTATTGTACTTTTGTGTGGGGAAACGTTTCACATGGAGAAGCAAAAAGTAAACTGTTGTGGCTAGAAGTAGTGTTGAACCCGAATTTAGAGTTGTTGCTCCAGGGATATGTGAAAAAGATATGGATAAAAATGTTGTTAGAGGAACTCGAGTTACCTATTAAGTCATCCATCCAATTATTCTCGGACAACAAAGTTGCGACCAGCATCTCGCATAACCCCGTGCAACACGATAGGACAAAACAATGTTGAGATTGACCATCATTTCATCAAGGAAAGAATTGAGAGAAAAGATATTTGCATAACATTTGTACCATCAGAAGATCAAGTTGCAGATATCTTCACCAAAGGCTTATGCCGACCACCATTTGAGAGACTCATCAACAAGTTGGATCTCATAAATATATACGAACCAACTTGAGGGGGATGTAGAATAAATTGTTAAAAAGCGTGTTTAGTTCCTGTTCATTTTTCTCTTCTTTATGTAGTATAAATACAAGGTGTAAACCTACTGATATTGATATAGTGAAATAAAGGAAAGGTTGAAAACGTCCAAACAAGACTTACGAAAAATCATATGCTCGGAAGGATGGTTCTTGAGCCGTCTCCAGCGGGTGATGCGTGATGGTAAGAGGACTCGTCTTTGAGAGGATAATTGGATCGGTTCGGTGAAGTTAGCTGGACGCGTACTGAGACTTCATCGCCAGGCGGTTGACAAGGGTGTTCAAGTTGGAGACAAATGGTTGTTGGTAGACAAGGAATGGCAAATTTGTTGGAGGTGACACCAGTCACTGTCCTGGCGTGACGAGAATTCGGTTAACGAATTGGGTACACAACCGAGAGAGTTCTATCCGAGGGTGGGCCATGATTTTTGGCGATGGACGGACTCCACGATGGGTGAGTACACAATTAGGAGTGGTTATCGAGCAATTTGTCGGGGGAAGGAGGTGCTGGTGGCACCACACCCTGAGCTAGCCGAGGTGTGGGACAATCGTTCGCCTTTTCGCGTGATGGCATTCTGTTGGCGATTGCTTCAATCTCACATTGCAACAATTGACAACCTCATCTATAGAGGTATGTCGTTCCCGATGGAGGAGGTATGTCGTTCCCGATGGAGGTACGATTGTGTAGTCTATGCAATGAGAAACTGGAGGATGTTTCTCATTTATTCTGGGCATGTGAGGCGCTGTATGCGTTATGGGCAGGAATTTACAATTGGATGGGATGTGTATGTTGGGCACAATTTACCGGTAGAACATTTTCAGGCACATGTGGGCATGTCGGATCACGGTCAGAGTAGAAACTTATGGAAATCTATTTGGCATTGTACGACGTGGAATATCTGGAATGTTCGAAAAGACATGCGGTTTATGCAATGGACGTTTGCACACGGCAAGCTCCTGGAGCCAATCCAAGTGCAAGTGTGGTATTGGAGGCTTCTAAGAAAGCACCGGCAGGAGTGACACTGACAGATTGAATAAGGCATCCGAGGCTTTGTCTGAGTACTTTCTTTCCGCCTTGATGTTGTGTAATAAAGTGTAGGAACCCTTGCACCTTGTATGAGAGATAATCGTTGCCATCAAAAAACATTATTTAAAAGAAATAACTACATCATAACATTTTAAAAGAAAAAGTAGGTATGATATCAGTTACTGAAATTAAAATAATAACATCCAGGATACTTAAAAACAGGAGAAAGAAAAACATAAGAAAAGACGTGAAAAAAACAGGCATCTGTGCAAAACTAGTGACTTAAATCAATAACTTGATTACCTGTATACTGGATTCATCATCATTGATACGGGAAATCATCTCCACACAGGCAGTAGTGTACTGTGAGAAGTGAGCATTTGAAGTGCACATATCCCGGATAATTTTAATAGCACGTTTCCGGACACTAACTCCAGTATCCTTTATTCTCTCAACGACTTTGTCAAAATACTAGAAGACCACAAAAGTTAGATGACTAAATCAGAAGCCACAAAGTACAGGCCAAACACATGAAACTGCATTACCTTCAGACCAACATCAGGATGTGAAGCAATATAACGTCCAACAAGTTCAAGTGCCGCTTCCCTGACTGATATAGCAGAGTCGCAAAATCTTCCTTCAACAGCTGTTTGGATAAGTTTGTCACCCAGAACTTCAGGATCAGCTTCCACGATAATACTGACCTGTAGTAATCATGCAGTTATGAATATAAAAGGAGTATCTTCAACAGATACAAATCCGACCTCTGACCAATGAAAGAAATGGAAGAATGATTAGAAGATTTTGGGGGAGAGAGAGAGAGTAGCAGCCACGCTGTTAAACAACATACCGATCGCATTGCCTTAGAACGTATCACTGGTGAGTTCTCCCTCAAACTTGCCTGATAATAAGTAAGCAGAAATAGATATAAATTTATACTCTCAATATTCCTAAATAAGAAGCCATTACACCTACCAGTAGCACTTGAAGAATCTTGTCGAACCCTCTTGCAAAAGAACTATTTTGACCCAAAGCCAATGTAATTCTTTTCAATGAATCCCTTGACAGAAAGGATGAGAAAGAACTAGAGTCACGCATAATAGCTCGTGCTTTCAACCTTGTGAGGAAGTAGTAGAACTTCGGTTGAGAAGTAGGATCATCTTTATACCACAGACAGAGATAAAACCTACAAAGTAATGTGTATTATGTCAGAGAAATACAAAATGATAATAAGAAAATCGTTTCACTTTAGTCACATACCATCTCAAAAAAATGTGTACTTCATCTGCAGATCCTGCATCATGTAAATAATTAAGGAGTATCTGCTGGACAACCTCCTGTTTAGTTACTGCAACAGCAGCTCCAGAAGATTTTCCAGAATGATTGCGGGTATGTTTCTGTTCATCCTTAATCTGAGATTCGGAGTGCGCTTTCAAGACACAAAGTTGTTTCTCGCATAAGCACACCAGACAGTCAAAATAACCAGGAGGAGCATCTTGCTCTATTTCTCCAACACAATGAACGTGGAATGGCCGATCACAACCTCGGCATACAACTGTAGGTCTTTCAGTCATTGCCTCAAAACAAATGGAACATACATCTCTCGGACAGTTACTATCAACACTATCACCGTTCATCAACTCTTGTACAATCCAAAACTTTTCCTCCCTAGAGAGAACTGCATCATGTTTCAACCTCGCACCAATTGTACCAAGAAGGTCAATTGCCATAGTCCGAGCAGCAATATCTTTCGATTTGAGCCCAGCATTGTGAAGTAGTAGGACACAAAGAACCTGCAGAAAGTGTCGATAGAAGTAATGTTTCTATAGTTCATGAACCTGCAGAAAGTGTCGATAGAAGTAATGTTTCTATAGTTCATCTATGGACCAACTATAAATAAAGTACCTCTAAAATGGGAGCTGACGCAGGGTACTCTGGTAGGTTCAAAGTAGAGAGCAAATCCATTACAAGATTTTCAATAAGAGCCTTCAATTCAGAAATATCCTGATTTTTAGTGCTTGTATATCTCCGAAGCACTCTACTCCAAAAGAGGCAGCATGAGTCAATAACTGCCTCATGGCATTTGGCAGGGTAATCAGCATCAAATGAAACATCCA
>JAOWBN010000034.1:731889-745441 GCA_028565015.1 Pinguicula moranensis | reverse complement strand
TATCATTGAAAAACAAGATAAGTGCACCTATGATCCAAGTTGTTTTATGGCATGATCTCATGGACTTAAGGTCAGTAGAAGTGTTTTCTTTCCTTAATATTTCATCTATATTTCATCCTTAGTTCATTAGTTATAGTTTCAGTATTTTATTGATCAAAACCCCCCTTCAGTTTTGAGTTTTGACAGCAATAGAAACAGGACCAGTGCAGTGCAGATTTCACTACATTTCCCTGTGGATTCGATCCTGATCTCTCCACTTGCTATCCCTTAGCTCGTGTATTACAACTCATGATACTTTTGAGGCAGTTTTCCAGCCACGATACTGGATAAACCGGCCATAAAACATGTTGTGTACCTGCAAAGAAAAAGGTTAGTCTAAAATAAACTCTCCACTCCCTCACGTGTATATACTCAAATATGATCATACAATCACTCGTGTATCACTCAATTCAGCTTTTACCCTGTCTTGAACCTCACCACTCTGCCTTTTCCCTCTCAAGTGTTTTTAGTATGGTTTTAGTCAATCTCCAACTCAAACATTTTCCTTAAGCCAGTATTAATCCGGGATGGACTGTACCTTTATTCAAGATGAGATTTACTGAAGAAGAAATATCCTTTTAGAGACTGAAAAAGGGCGGCAGTCTCGGGCTTGAGTATGAAGAGCTCAACTTGTGACAACTCTATAAAACTCCAAACAAATTAAAATGACTCAACTAGAATAATAGATTTTCTTGTTGGTTGAACCAATTTTGATGAAGCGCTATATCTTTTCTTTTTTTTAAATCAGATCCCCTTGCTCCTGCTTTTGAAATCTAAAATTTTTTCATTTGTTTTTGAACGATTTTTTTTTAATAACCAACAAGGTTACAATTCAAAAATTCAAAGAACAATACTGAATGTAAAGATAAATCTATCAAACAATTTTGGCCTCAAAGTTGCCAATGAGCTAGAACGTGTATGATAGAGGCAAAAATATCCTAAACCTAGCTCTGATACCAAATTATATGAATCTTTGTAAAACTTGTGGCAAAACCCCACACCAATTCAATGATTCAAACACACGATCTAAAAGGGACGAGCTTGTTGTGCTTTTGCCTTAAGACAACTTGTGTTAACCAACAAATAGTCACAATTTTTATACCAGAATGCCACCAATCATTCCCTGAAAACAACTTGTGCTAACAAAAAAATCTCAAAGATAAGTTCTATGAATACGCTACTTCTCTGGTAAGGAAAAGATAAGTCAGAAACTGGTTTAAAACCAAAAGAGAATATTTCACTCCAATTATAGGGAGAAGGGAGCACGAGTTTTTCATGCTAGAAGGTCTCTAATTAGTTAAACAAGACTAGGAAATAACCTACTATAGATAAAACATAAAAAGAAATGGTCTAATCTAATTAGTATCCCATGAGATTTGGACTCTTCATGGCAAATCCTTTTTCACTCCAATTCCACTTATCATGCACGTGTAGGACTCCTTGGACAAGGTGTCTTCAATTTGTAGCCACAATTTGTTGGACTCTTCTTTTGTGGACAAGATGTTTTCAATTTGTTGATTTTTGAAATTGGTCCATGGGCTTCTTGTTGATCCATGACTTGAAGAAGAATGATGGGTTGGGCATCCTTATCCAATGGACCATGGGGCCAATTTATGGTAGATGGTCTGTGGGGTCCATCTTGTACTCCTTGGGCCCAAACTTAATGGATCAATAAGCTTAAAGCCTCTTTTAATCTCTTGGCTCTTAGGCATGTAATTAGGTCTTCTTGAAGCCTTAATGGATCACTCCTGTCAAGCTCATTCACATGATTCACGCCATCATTGGGCTCTTCAATAGGATGCTCATGGATGCCTCTTTCAGTGCACGGTTCGGGTACAACTTGGGTTGCATCACAAGTCCCACCAAAACCAAATTAATTCTCATTTGTGAAATTCGGAAATTATGTCCCACATAATTAATTATTAATTCTTTAGTTTGCCAGATAGAGCAACCTAGTAGGATACATATCTAAATCCCAATTAGTACTAATTCTTTCATTACTTAATATCCAATAATTAATGTCAAGCATAGGAATGTGTCATCCTTGACCATTAATCATTTTCTTGATATTTCATTAAATAATTGCTAATATGTAACTATCTCATAAGCACAAATGCATGCATAACAATTATTAATGCATCAAGGGGACCAATGATATTAATTTAGGTGAAGGCACTAATAAAAGTGCGGAATTGAAAGCTGCCACGGAAGGATTGAAGATATGCAAGGATAAAGGGTGGTTCAACGTGATTCTTGAAATTGACTTCTTACTGTTAGTTAATTGGATCAAATCAAATTCCTGCACTCCTTGGTATATGTCTAGGACTATTGGTTAGATTTCAAAGTATAGGCACAAGGCCTCAGGCTGGAAGTGAAGCACCTAAATCGAGAAGGAAACTCTATTGCTGACTTCCTAGCAAAACAAGCCATGACAAGAGCCAAATCAATTTTTTTGGGAAAAGGAGGACCTGCCAGCCAGAGCTAGAGGCAAGCTTAGACTAGACAAAATAGTTCTGCCCACCATCAGGTTTTGTTGAATTCAAATCATCATATTTGAATTCAGCCTCCCCCTTCCTTGAAGGAGGAATTGTTGTTAGGACTGAGGCAACTTCAAAGGCTTTACCCTTTTTTGTAAAAAGGTTTTGACTCCCACCTAAACGGGGTCTTGTGAATAAAGGATGAAAATTTAACTAATAAAAAGAGAATGGACAAAAGTATCATCTTGATATTCCAAACCTTCCAGCATGAATTGTGCATATTCGTGAAACTTACCGTTATGACCCCTCGATCAAAAAAGGCGTTTGATAACCCCACGTAATACACATTCATTATCAAGAATTATCAATATCTCAGATAACTGATTTAATACTATATGACTTTGTTGATGACACAAACACAGTCCATCTAGCAAGTCAATATAGGTCGAGTCCAATATTCATGTACCCCGTACACTAATATTTTATGCGATTAAATAGATACCTCATATCAATGATCTGCAAAACATGATCATGAATTAATCCACATGCTAGTGAATTTAGTCATCTAGTTGTTCCCTTGCTAATGACTTTAAGACTAGGGACTAATTTAGAGTCTTGATTAAATTATGGAGTTTTACAATTTGAGTCATCGACCCAAATGATCCACAATATATAAATACAAAACTCAAGAAACAAAATGATTTTTATCATTCAGTATACATGAAACTAACAAGCGCACCGATTGGTGTTCTAGGTCACTAACCCAACACATACATCACCCAAGAGGGCTTGACGACCACCGCCTGACAGGGCCATCCTCCTCGAGTCGCCAACCAAGAAAATAAAAGCAATCTCCACCTACAAGTGCGACATACAATTAACTGCCATATCCATTGGAAAATATCGATATACCCTTATATAAGCTATATAAATCGGTTGATTGGCTAATAAGAAAGATAAGCAATTATTGGGGAATGCAATCGAGCATACTTTACATTTATTCCTTTGAATCACTTCCCTCTGAGAATTGTATGTTATGAATAAAGGAATTGGCAAAGCATACACAAGCACCCTTCATACATTTGTTTTTTGGTTTCATCAACCTTCAAAGGGCAAGGGTTTGGTCAGATTGCTCCTATGAGATGAACCTGTAGAACTATCTAGAGAGCAAGAGGATACGCCTGATGGCGAGCCCGCTCGAGAACCTGCACGCCAGCAATGTAAATGACTACTAGAAGTGATATGGGCCAAGAAAAGGTTGGTGAAGGCCTATTCGTTGTAATTATTAGCAGAACCGGAAGAGTAGACGTGAGGAGGATCCTTATCGACCAACCCTGCCCGACATGCTGGCCTACGATACCCTAATACAACTGGGAAAGGGAAGAACGACTAGAACCAGTTACAAACTTTGCCCGTAGGATTCAGCGGGTGGAAGTCTAATCCTATGGAACCCTCTAGTGGTCGTTGTACTGGGAAAGGTGGAAACACTACAACGCAGATTTTCTAGTGGTCCGACAACCATTTGGCTACGATGTAATATTTGGAAGACCCAACCTACATCAGTTCCGAGACATTGTCTTGACCCACCACCAGCTCATTAAGTTCCCCACTCTACTTGACCATACCCTCGAGGGAAAGACCCACCCCAAGAAGGTGCAACACCTTTTTCGCTCAGAAGCCCAACGAAAGTACTCTCTCAAGGAAGATCCCATCAAAACATTTGAGGTTCAGAGATCACAACTGATCTGACACATAGATGAGACACAATGTAAAGGGTGACTACCTAGTGTGGTCTAGCTGCCTGGGAAGGAAGCAAATGGAGGATGTGTGTCAACTTCATCAGTACTAACAAAACGCTATGACAGGGATCATCACCTGCTGCCATCCATCAACCAAACCGTCGATGCCACAACTCCCCTAGCACAATGGGAGCCCGCCCAATGTGCCACAACAATTCCCGGGTCTTGTACCGTTTATGATATTTTCTTTAAATATATTTTTCCCTTGTGTGCAAATACGTTTGAGCAAGAGAAACTACCAAACACCAGCCTCATCATGGTGCCACATGGGACAAAAACCTTGGAAGATGTTGCCTCTGCAATGTGCATTACCACATTCGAGGTACCTCACGAGCTGGAAAAGGGAAGCTTTAAGGCTCTCAAACATGAAAACAAAATACCCTAACACTGGGAGCCATCATACTCCCCATGCGGGTATGCAACGCCCAAATAGAGGAAGCTGGATACTCCCCATGAAAAGGAAAACGAAAAACCCTAGCACCAGGAGCCAATATACTCTCCGTGCGGAGCATGCAACGCCAAAAGAAGGGGGCTTATTTGAAATTAAAGGATGTCATTGTGGTCTTAGGAAGCAATATCCCCATTTGAGGCAGCTCATGGGTTAGCAACATAGGGGAGGCAAACACACGCTCCCTTATAGAGGTATACAATGCCCTTATCCCGTACTCGATGAATTATGCGAGTTCAATACAAGGGGGAAGCATTATCACATTCCATTAAAATTCACGTAATACCTTCCCCGTGCTCGTGGGATAATGCGAGTTCAATACATTGGAGGCACCACCGCATTTTTCTTAGAGCCCAAACACATGCCTCATTCTCACGTTCAATAAAAGTAGTACTCATTGGATGGGGTGGGAATGCCTCCGCCACCACCACTGTAATGCGTTAGTCCGTTATCCGCTATACCGTGATAGTAGCGGTGGTGGTAGCAGAGCCACCATTTAATACCGTTAATAAAAAAATTATTTTGAAAACCAAAATAAAAAATAGAAATTATGATAGGAATTGAAGTTCAATAAGCATCCATAAATGCATATAGGAACGCAATAAAATCTTAATCCAACCCTAAAGACTAGAATTGAATGAAATTGATTTTTTGCTCAAATTCTAGGGTTTTAAATTTCACCTATTTTTCACCTTTAAACTAAGTTCAAAAGTGAGGGGAGCATGTTATCTGGGTGTAGAGGAGATAGGCGATTCAAATTCCAGCAAGAAAGTAACCGAAAAAGTGAGTTTCCAGTGAGGGGTAATTGGGAGGAAGTCGTGGCCTGCGTGAGGAATGAGGAGAGAGAAAAATTAAAAAGAAAAAAAGAAAAAGAAAAATAACCACAACCTATCTATAACATCACAAAGTTGTTTGCATTATTCGGCCCCGCTCACACTATCAAAATTAGAAATCTGCTATATCTTGAAGAAGATTGAAAGTAGTTATCGAGAGAGATTTCCTGTCAAATTCACAGCCTGCCTTAAACTAGTGCGCTTGGTAGCTAGTGGAATATGAACCCTTTATCTTCACTTATCCCTCAATGTTATCCACGTGTTCATAATTGTCTAGGGTCAACTTCAATAACTAATTATATGGTTTTTGTTTTGTAGGATAACTAAAATGTCTCAAATCATTTTTATTTTTATTTTATCTTGGTTTGGTGATTTTGCTCTATTAGACCAAAATAAGATAATTTGATCAAATAAAGCTATTTCGTAAACATTCATATTTTATCTTATAAGGTGATTAAAAAATAAGTTATTTTAGGTACTTTATTAAAAAATAAATTATTTTATTTATTTTCAATCACTTTATCAGTGTTCAATTACTTATTATTTTTGTTTGATCATTTAGGCCATGTTTTGCGCAGACCATTTTCTACTTCTTCTTTTACTTCTTCTACTACTTTTTTTATTTTTTAAATGGGCCCTGTTTTACGCAAGTACTTAAAAGATTACTATTTTTACAATAGAGCTGTCTCGGAGGGTCCGGAATTTTTCGAAACCGCCGTATCGGAGCTCCCGTCGCCGCCGCCGGTCGCCGGAGCTCCGCCGCTGCTGTTTTAATATTTCCAAAGTATAATTGAAGGTAACAAAAAAGGTTAGTTACTTAGAGATAGGAGAAAGTGACCCTTTTCGATTATGCAGTTTCTGTGGTTATACATGAGAATACTGACTGTTTGATCTAACACACCATGAAAGCATTGCTGCCACTATGATGAAATTCTTGTAGGCTGATGTTTAGCCAGACTTGTGACTCATAAAACATAGACCCAGCGCCACTTTTGCAGGACTTGGCATAAGACAGAAGGCTATAGTTGGAAATGGGTCTGTTTTCATAGTTAAATTTGGCACATAATAAACTTAAGTAATTAGCTCGTACTTACTGTTTCCTAATGGGCTGAACCATTTTTTTCTCGTGCCACTTAAATGAGATTGTATGATCGAAAAAATTTAATTACGGAAATGGTCTGTGAAATGAAAACAAAAATATTAAACACATTATCGGGTCACTAGAAATAAAAAAAGAAAGATTATTAAAATGGCTTGCCTGCATATGTTGCATATGTTGTTAAGGAGCTAGAACAAAATGCTTCCAATACCTACTGAGCCATCGCATGGAAAGTTTAGCCATGCATCAACATTCACGGTCTCTGTGTTCGTTTCATTATCTATGGTACCACCAGAGTTGTTCCATAGAGAAGCATTTGACGTCGTGGAGCTGAAATTGCCCTCTATGTTTTGGGGCATAGAATTCACCGGCCAAGTAGGTTGAACTAAATTGTCACTAAATGATTGATAAGCCAGTAAATTATGGTTTTGATCATGAGTTTGGTAGGACTCGACCTGCATGGGGATTTGTTGTGATGAGGCCTGCTGTGATGCAATTGGTTCGGTGCTCCATCTTTGTGGAATTTATATCCTAGTACCAGCATAACCATATTGATATTCTGAGGTGCCTTGCTGATTAAATTCTGGGTCGATTAAAGATTGTATAGCATCTAGGCAAGAGATCTCATCATTGAAATAATATGAGCTTAATGGCGGTACTGCTGCAGGGAGGTATTTTACTGGTTGGAGATCGTATACATCACAATTTCGGGGACTAATTGTTGCAAATGGTGCCGGGTACTGTGTCTCATATTGTTGTTCTTCCCTTACTGGGGGTTGTGGCAATCGAGATCTGTGGCTGCATCTTGAAGATGAGGCTTTTGTTTGCTTGGCATTCCCCGTATTACCACCACACCAATAGGAACATTCCTTAAGTTTCCACCTACAGTCCATTGCCTTTTGCAAGTCCTGCAATAGTGGCGGAGTTATCCAAAGTTATGATTGTTGAAGTAGCGAAATTTAGTGTCCGGGGAGCTGCAACGTGGACATCTCAATGGGGTCGGCTCTTGCCCTTGTTGACACAGGTGATTTTTTCCTCTCTCTGGGTCCATTTCTTTCTGTTTTTCTCTTCCTCTCTTGAATGTTCTGTGCAATGATCGCTGTGTTTAATGACGAGTTATTTTATTTCACGGAAATTTTACTACTATTAACTGTAAAGAGTGGAAATTCATGCTATTTACGGAATACGTAATTGTGTGTGATAAGTGAAAATTTGGTTGCAATATTTTATGGATTACGAACGGTTTAAGAAAGGCCACCAATTTGACTGTTTTATGTTAATAAGCGGAGAAAAAAATCTTCCTGGATAGGGATGCATTAAACCCCCTTGTCACTGGATAATGAAAAGTTGGTAGAACACGACCAGTATAGATTTTGTCGTGTCCTACCCTGAGACTAGAAGCGGATTAATCATTCTTTGTAATTTCAATGAATTTGCAAATATTACTACTATCTCATGTTATTTTTATGTGTCGCATAATTTATTCATTCAAGGAAATAGTGATGAAATTAGAAGCCTTCCATCACTTATGTGAATTTAACCTCAGAAATTGTACTAAATTATAATTATCAGTCAAAGGTATGTGAATTCGTAGTACCGATTGCTTATGGTTATAGACATTATTTGTGATCTTCAGCTAAAGCAGCAAAACGGACTCACGTCTCTTTTTCCTGTTGTAAATCAAACATACAGAATATGATGAGGTGAAATGATGGGTATTTTGGGCTTTCATATGCGTACATCAACCATTTATTATAAATGTTTAGCATACAAGCATGCTTTCATTGGAGCAACAATTTATATATTAAATATGCTACTATGGCGTTTGTTTTCTTTTGCAACATTATACGAAAAAAAGCAAAGAAAATTGAAAGCACATTATGCCTGTTGCCTGTTTTGAAATATCATTTTGACATCTAGTTCTGCGTAGCTCAATTGTTTTTCAGTAATCATATGAAATTGATCCCAGGACGGAGCATCGATGTTGCAAGATCATCTATATGGTCACCACTGTCTAATGTCAAGAATCCTTATTTGAAATGGTAGATGAGACCTGCAAATGTATGATATGGAGGCCTTTTTTTTTTTTTTTTTTATAAGCTATGATATAGAGGCCTTCTTGTCCTCTTTAGCTAACATGGATCATATCTGAGAAAGCTAAGAGTTGTACTCGATTACAGGTTTACTCACATCTAATATCACACTACACCATTCTGCCAACACATACTTCTCATGAAACTGGGTAAACAACATTGTTTTGTAAATTTAATTGCTAATTGCAACTCTGAAGTACAACAAAAATGCCATACTAGAGAACTCATTAAATTTTAAATGCCCAATTCGGAGTGAGGAGATGTTGGAGAATTGAGCTGAAGATCTGTCATTATATGATTTGAAGATTGGCTGGAAGCATGTTGACCTGTACATGGACTTGCATTTGATAATTTGTGGCCTGGGCTGGGATTGTGGTATTGGCAGGAACTTCTACATATGGTGGGATTTTTGGCTCGAGGACAAAGATTATGTGGTTCTGAATTGACATTTAACTAGTAATGATTACTTGTATATTTACTAAAAATTAACTCTGAGTTAGCATAAAATGGGTAGGGTGATTTTCCTGAATCTGTGGTTCTGTTAGTCAATAAGGTCTGAATGGGCACTGGCCTGGCTTTGACATTCAGAACTAAGCGAGAACATCACATTTCTTTGGCAATAAAAAAGAGTCCATCCAACTTATGAATTAGGATAGATCCGCCATTATATTTCTCGGACAAAATGAGGTGGCTATCATATGAAGAAAGACTGGCAGGCAGGGAAACTACTGGTTAAACAATTGCCTGTCTGCCTGCCTCTTGTCAAAACCTGCAACTTAATCCCTGATTATTACCTCATTTATTCGTTGAGAGAGGTATCATCTCATATCCAGAAATGATATCAGAGAAACCCTCCAAACCCATTATTAGCCTTGCTACGACGCTGGATGACCTATTGTGGCTTTGTATTATAACTTGAGTGGAGTCCACATTTTCAGTGTGTAGAGTAGTCAATCTTGACTCAAGACGTGAACGATCAATGTGACTTGCTTTGCTGTTCAATGATAATCTTGGTAACACTTTCAACTTCGTGGATGACATGAGCATTAACCGTGATTCTCTGTCATCGTAGGAGAACTGAGGACGTGCCAACTGCTCCTCCCTCAAGTTGGACCATCAAAACTTAAAGTTTTGGTCTTTGTGCAGTTTGACTGTTGTGGTGGCCTCGGAGAATCAATGTGTTTTATGGCAATGCCTTTTCTTACTTCATTAGCTTAGCATGGGATTTGATTGGCAAGCCACGAGGTTCTCTATACATGGAATCCTTAATGACATCTCAAATATCATGTAATTCTTTGTACTTACACTGTGGACGCTTCTTTCCTTTCGTGGATACTTTCTGCAATGGGCTTTCTGGAAGGTTGATTGGTCTAAACGGAAATGTCTGTTTGAAGAGATTTGCTACTACCAACTGTTGAAAATAATGTGGATGAACAAGAAGAGGAATAGGAGATTCGGGATGATTCTGTTGAGGTTCAGGGTTTCTCCTTTTGGTATTCTGCACCCTTTTCCTGCTTTTTTAAGTTGTCTCTGCAGAATTATATTCTTATGCATATATACATGCATGAACACACAAACACACACAGGCATACATATGTATAATGTATATATTCTTATCAAGAATCCAGGACTGTTTTGTTTGCAGAATAAGTCTCCAGTTGGTGTTGCACATCTTTACAGAGCAGAAAAATTCACCATATTTGTGAAAGAACAAAACTGTCGTGATTCATGAAAGTGTTTAGGGTGTTTCAAATATGAATTCCAACGGAGTAAGTCCTGAAACCTTGATGACAACTTTGATATCTATTGCTCAGTGGACTCAAGAACATGGCAAGGCCAAGAACTCAAAAAAAAAAAATATTAGCATAATCATGCAGGAGGTAAGATCACGAGACATGCATGAGAAAAGTGTTTCATAACTGTGTTGGTCTCTGTTGAAAGAAAATTTGGTTTCTTGTTTTCTTCAACAACTCTGATCTGAGAGGGGGGAAACGAAGGTAGAAAACAGAGCACTTACCCGGAAGGTGCAGAGCAAATCATTTGCTTGATTGACTGTTGAGAAAAAAATAGGACCAGTTCCTTGTCTTCAGAATTTCAATGATGAAGGTGGGTAGTTTCAATGGTATAATGCATAAAAAGAATTTGGAAGATGGATCAGATTTCAATCCTCCCAACCAACGGAGCACCGACCTTCAATTCATCAAACTGGCTATCAGTGCTAGAAAAGATGCAAAGTTGAAGAAAAATGGAAGATGTTTTTGGTCATTGTTGTTTTTCACATAGAATCAGGAGGTTATGTTGGGTCATAGTCTTTCCAAGAGAATTTGTTCATATTTATAAGACAGATGGTGGGTCAGATCTAGTATTGAATAAGTGTGCCAAACGCCATGGTTCACTTGCCATTTTCTTTCACTTTCATGTGGGAGGGTGGGTCTGGTCTGGAGCCCGACCACCAGTAGCCTCTCTTACATGGGCATGTGGACTCTGTCAGCCGTCAGGCAAAGGTAAGAATCGTTGATGTATTAATTGCTGGCAGTGTTTGGCTTGTTTAATGTTGAGAGAGAGATTTGTTGTTGGTTCCAATCAAATTTTCTTTGCTTCCATGCATTATGGGTAGAGTTAGGCAAACAGTTCGTTTAGCCCGCCAAAAAATGGTTTGCAGGGCTGCTGAGGCATCCTTCATAACCTAAACAGGTTGGCACAGCTCGCCCGTTTAGTGTTTTTTTTTATAAGTAATAAGGGTATCAGATTTTCCAGACCACAGTATCGGGTATCCTTTAGACCCAGGGGCCCGCCGATTAATCCCCAGAGATATCAGCGAAATTCCCCAGGGATCGCAGCTTGCCGCTAGGACAGACTGCAACTGATAAAACATTGCTCGCCCGTTTAGTTGGTAGTGTGGCCGCAGGTTCAATTTTTGAACTCGTGGGTTGGCCCGGCCGCCCGTTTAACTTTAAGGGTTTTTTAATTGACATTCGAGTTTTGGCCAAGTCCAACTTCGTTTTCAATTCAACATCATTTCCACTTTTTCACCCATTCACCTTTGATAAGATTCCACACTCTACAATATGAGACTCGTCTTCAACTTCACTTCTTCAAGTCAACACTCTCCCGAGTAGGGGTGAGCAAAATAACCATCGATTTTTCGGTTAACCGAACCGAATAATCGAAATTTTTCGATTATTTGGTTATTCGGTTCGGTTATGGTTATCAAAAACCATAACTGAAAATATTCGGTTCTGTTTTCGGTTATAACCGAAAATCGAACTTTTTTTTAAAAAATTTTTTTTTTAATAAAAAACACAGTTTCAAATTTCAATTTAAGGGTTTTAGGGTTTAAATTTAGGGTTTAGGATTATAAACTCTAAAAAATTATAAATCTTAAACCCTAAATCCTAAGTCCTAAATCCAAAAATTTAAACCCTAAGACCTAAAAATCTAAAAATTTAAACTCTAAACCCCAAACTCTAAACCCTACGGACCCTAAACATAAACTTTTAAGAATTTAGTGTAAACATAGGTGTCAACTTAAAAGTCAATATAATCATCCCCATATATAATTCTTATATATGTTTATAAGTTATAAGATATAAAAGTTTTTAAGTTTTTAAGTATATAAGTTATTATAGGTTATATGAGTTTATAAGTTATTTTTAAGTTATATGATTTGAGTTTAAAATTTTTGTAAGTTTTAAAGTTTAAAATTTTATATGTTATATAAATTTTATAAGTTAATAAGTGATGTATGTATAAATGTTATATTCAAACCTATAAATAAACCTTAATACCCTAAAAAAATAGAAAATAAAAAATTTTAACCCTAAAACCTAAAATCAATTTTTTAAACAAATACGAAATTCGGTTAACCGAAAACCGAACCGAAAAATTTCGATTTTTCGATTTTTCGGTTTTTTGGTTCGGTTATTATTTTCCATAACCGAAAAACTGAAATTTCGGTTTTTCGGTTATGGAATTGTTATTCCCATAACCGAAACCAAATTACCGAATGATCACCCTTAGTAAACAGGGACATTACAACATATTGGAACACACAAATTACCATAAACTGGTTCAAAATTCAGCCAATTGAATAATTCAAAAAATCTGTCCAACAAAATCCAAAAAACTCGCGCGCGGTTTTGTGCACAATTCGCTTCATACACTGAACAATCGATCACCATATCTCATGGGCTATCTTCGTCGTTCCATGGGCTTTCCAACGGCACCGAAATCATCGCAATCGGAGTTGTAGAACTCCGACAATCGTTGGTCAAAGTTGTCTGCTTTCAAATTTCGCGAACAGCAGCGTTTGCATCAAATCTGATGAAATCGGGACCCGTCCTGAACACACATGACCACAAAACTATAGGGCTTTTGTTCCCCTTTCAATGAGCTTTCAAAGGACACCAATATCATCACGATCGGAGTCCTCAATCTTCGAAAATCGACGGTCAAAGTAGCGGCGACACTAGCCAACGCGGAAAATTTGCTCAAAAATCTTTCCTTTAACAAATCTTGTGCCCAAAACATCACAAATTTCTCAACCCAAATCATCAAGATCTCAATTTTTATGCAGATCTTGAACACACAACCCAGATCTCACAACCTGGGAATCCAGATCTCACAACCTCGCTCTGATACCACTTGTTGGGGTGAATAATAATTCCAGAAGACTTTGTAAAAGCGGAAATAACAAAACAAGGCAACAACACAAGATTTACATGGTTCGGCCTGAAAGCTTACATCCATGGGAGAAGAGGAGAA
>JAOWBN010000034.1:689932-707014 GCA_028565015.1 Pinguicula moranensis | reverse complement strand
AAAAAAAGAGATTCTTGAGCACATCTAATAAGCAAGTTATATTCTTTTCTGTCTTCTACAAATACAACATACGATAACACAATGAAAGTGGTTAAATCGCAGCTGTCAAAGTGAACAAACAGTCGTGCCATTTTCATTTCTTTTCCTACTATTTCATTACCGGAAGAAAGGGTTGAACTTTTAAGTGTTCCTCGAAAGCATGCGTTGGATAGAAACATAAAAGGAAAGACAACCGGTAACACCTGTTCATAACATTTTCCGTCTCAAATCCAAAAAGAAAAGCATCTATACAGCAAGAATAAACAACAGAAATTTGGGGTAATTCTACTTTAGTACCCCTGGCATAAACAATGCAGTTTTGTACTTACAAAATCTTCTAAAAAAAGGGATCTTGCAGAAATACGATGAAATCAAGAATGGGATGGATACCAACAAATTGCAAGTTTCCTTTTTTTTCTCTGTTTAATGTACTCTCAACTCTTGCGTCGACCAAAGACATGAACCACTGGAGAATGTAAAGCAGAGATACAAGAGAAGCGAAAAGAACCCCAGATAGAGAGAAACTGAGAGCTCACTGGGCAGGCATCATATCCACATATGAGAGGATTCCTAGCTCCAAGTTCCCGACTTGAGGGCCTTAATTATCTCCCCACCCTCTGTCCTTTCATGGGCAAACGAACCCACCAATGGGCAATGGATACGGCTTCCTTTTATTCCACAACTTCCACTCCAGTATAGAAAAATACTTGTTTATATCATCAATAAAGTCATAGCCATCCGAATTCGTACATTTCATATTTGAAGACATTGATATATAGGGGCCGAGCCGGCGCATTTTTTATGTGACAATGAAAGAAAGTTGATCTGTAGGGCATCTTTATTTTAGAAAGGACAGACAGGATTGATAACTGCAACAACAACAAAATATAATTCATTGTAATAATCGAATATATAAAATTCAAATTCAACTTTCGGGACTCAACTCATACATGTCTTTTTTATATTCTGAAACTATTTTGATCCAAACTAGTCATCAGGGGAATGGAATGAGACTAATACAATAATACATGTACTTATCAAAAAAAAAAAAAACACTAATACATGTCTTAAATCATTTAAGTTATTGCACGATCCTCGGATTCTCAATTACTTCCATGTTATTTTTTTAAGCCATTCCACCCATTATTGAGGTCGGTAATCGGGAAACAAAAACAAATCTTAGATTCTTACATGACATCAAAACCAAAACAGTAGACAGAGCAAGGTGGTGATTAATTATTAATGCCAACCACCTTAGATGTAGATGACCAATCGTAGTTATCCTAGTCACAGGATTTGGCCCACCTTTATTATAATTTTAACTCAAGCCATTCAATTTGCCCAACTGTAAAACCAAACATACATTTACACCTTCACAGAACTACTGTGTTCACAGAGAAATTCACTTCTTGATGTGAAATCTTGACTTGATAGTCCAAACTGCTCCTAATTCCGATGCGGCGTTGGCTTGATCCAAACAGAAACTCTAGAACTAGACTCAAAACCGAAGGGAGCGTAATAATGGTCAGTGTGAAGACGTGAAATTGCTATTCCTTGTAAATGATGTTGTATTGTAGTTGTCTCGAGTCCCGGAAACTGTGTTTAGTTCTCAAAACAGAGTTAGTTTTTGTCATTTAATGTTGGTGAAATACCAATTAACCACATTTGCTTTTCATAATATCCAAATTCTTATGTGTAGTCAAAATTATAAACTTACCTCCATTTTCTTTTCTTTTTTTCCAAAAATTGACACATCGTCCTCTGTGCATATTACACTGATTGATCGGAGTGTGACTGAGGATAAAAAATATGCCAGAAAAAAGTCAAAGTTACTCATGTAAGTTGCTATTAACTAAAAGCAGATGTAACCTTATTGGCTATTTTGAAAACCTAAGATATATAAGATAATACTAATTATTAATTAATTTATTTCATGACTAATTCATTGATATTATGTTTTCCACTTTTCAAACCTTGAAAAAAAAACAGATATATTCAAAAATACTTGTTCCAACACTAATTTTATATAAATTTTAAATAATTATGACAAAAATACCCTTTTTGAAAATAGGTGATATAAATTATCGTATGCAAGAGGAATCTTTGATCTAAAAGTTTATTTATTGCACAAAGAACAATAAAAAAAATTGTAATCCAACAAAAAAAATCATAAAAAAAGTGAATGAATGGATTCTAAATGGAAACTGTGTTGTGCCTTATAAACTTAATCAACCATGTTTCATCAAACCTCAACTTAATAGTTATGAAGGAAATGAATGAATGCAGAGATTCAATTAAACGTTTAAATCAAGTTCAACCTAAAGATCAACACAAAATCAATGACACTTTTACAAAGACCAACTAAGATGCAATATAATCAATTCTCAAAATAAAATGAATTAAAGAACAAATAGATTCCTCTCATGTTTATAATATTAAAAAAAATATTCCAATTTCACCATGAACAATCACGTCCTAGGCAAAGGGACATGGGGAAGTCAAAACTTGAATCAAGTTAAAATACTATGAAACTAATTTAAATCAACCTAAAATACTAAGAGTCCAACCACCCTAAAAACACTCAAATAATTCAAAAACAAAGTAAAATGAAGGTGCAATCCCACTTGGATAGGCTATAACCATAATCGTAAACGAACAAAACAAGGTTCAGTTATGACATTTTATAATCATAACCGAATCGAATAATCAAAAAAATTAGTTATTCAGTTCAGTTATCCATTGATTTTCAGTTAGCCGAATAACCAACAGTTTTTTTGCCCACCCCTACACTTGGATTATGATTCCTCTTGGATAAGGACTCTACTTGGATGAAAGAATTCAATTTGGACTATGACTCATTTGGATGAAAGAATTCAACTTGGGCTATGACTCATTTGGATTGAATAATCCAACTTGGGTTAGGACAAATCTAACTTGATTAGGATTCCTCTTGGGTTATAACTCCTTTTGGATTAAGGTTCCACTTGGATTAGCTCGTGTACCTCCAGGCGCAATTCTTCATGTGTATTGCAATATTCTCCATAAACTTGTAACAATATCATAGTTTTATCCAATATCGTATCATTAGGCATATTACCCCATTGGTTTGAAAATAGACACATTACTCTTTATGAATAAAATACGAAATTAAAATTGAAATACAAAAATTGAATAATATAAAATTTATATTTAAATAGGATAAAAATGATTTAAACTTAATAAAATAAAATGAACTCTGATGAAAAAAATAAAACTGAAATTAAAAATATAAAATAAAATGTGACAAAAAAATGGAAGCAAAAATAAATAAAATAAATGGAAAGAAAAAATAAAATGAACTGAAATTAATAACTGATAATTAAAAAATTAAACTGAAATATAATAAAAATATAAATATAAATTGAAAGAACTATTAAAAAATTAAAACTAAATTAAAAATTGGAAATTTTAACTTCCAAAAAAAAATATTGGATTTATTTTGTTGTTTATTTTATATTTAATAATTTTCTTCATTGACAACCAAGCTTGAATCCAATTTGCTTTAGGAAATTTTATCTAAAGGAAGAATACATTGAAGGTAAGCTAATTATGCTTGATGATTTCTTACATTATTTACTACAAATATATAGATAGTAATGTATTCTAAATTTTTTCTTCTCTATTTCAACAGTTGTGCTATGAATTGTCATATAGCCGTTTGTCTTAAAGATTTTAAGGGATTGTTTCTGACTGATCAACCGCCTTATCCTTTTGTATATTCTTAGTAGAAGCAGAAGGAACCATCATATTCTCTTTAACTTGGTTAATAATTACTGACTGTACACCAACACATGGGGACAATATTGGGTTGTGGTATGACCCCTCGCAAGTTATGTGTGGATGAAAGATTATGTGCAGCTTGGATCGAAAAAATTATATAAAAATAGAATATAAAACTACTAAAAAAAGGTAGGAAATGAAATTAATGAGACAATGAAGAAAATGAAAGGATATGACTGGAGAGAAAGGGAGGGAATTAAGAAGGGAGGAAATGAATAAAGGCATTGTATTACTGTCGCGATGTCGCCAGTGGGGGATGATATAGCCTGACCGCGTGATGGCAACTAATTAAATAATTGAAATTAAATAACCAGAATAAAATAAGGTTTACGCAAGTCTACTAGCCTCTTTTTTCTTGCGCAAAAAATAATTAAAGCCCAGGATTACACGTTGCACAAATTGGCCCAAGTAGATTAAGTCCAATAGATAAGTCTAGTGAGGCCCATTCCAACAGAAAAAAGGCCTATAAATACTTAACAGATGGTAGCCATAACTAAATAAGGCCCATTTGAAATATACACAAGACAACCAAATTCCCAAGATTTGGCCCATAAATATGAGCCTAGCAAAAAAAAAAAAGATCCAAATTTTGCACCATCTGTTCAGATATCGAAGTTTCTGAAGGAAAATCATGCCCTACAATGCTGCTTCTCCCTCTCGATACAGTCAATGGATTTCTCTTTGTTGAAATTTAGTTCTCGGACTAATTCTTCTACACTTAATAGGTTGTTAGTAATTTCAACAATATTAAGTAAAATATAGACAAAAATAGTAAAAACAAATCAGGTTTAATTTTCGTGGTTCACCGAGAGACTTATCCCTCAGCTAATCCACGTTGGAGTTCCAAATCTGGAGTCTAACCATTCTTATTACTTCTCTTTCAGCCACAAACCAGTATAATATCCTCAAATACAACAACGAAACCCCTAAACAACCACACCTCCGAAAGAAACGAGACTACAAGAACAATTTCTTGTAGGTCTATGGTGACAACAAGTCACCTCCATCAATTAGACCCTAATAGAGCCTAAAATAACCACTTCGGAAGTCGGAAACCAGAGGTTTCGCTGAAAAACCCTTGAGAGAGACGAGACGTCGAAAGAAAACTTATATAGTGAGAGAAACTGATTCTTTGGAATTGTGTCGATCGAGGCAAAAAAAGTTTATATATTCTTCAATCTTCCAATCATGTCCGTCGAATATGATAAATCGAACGTTCCACGAGTCTCTTTGATAAGTCACAAATCTGGCCGTTAGATCTGTTATTCTTTGAACGACTGAGATCATTTCTCACATATCAATTAAATGTAAACCATCCGATAACATTTGATATCAACGGTTCAGATCACATATAAGTTTGTTCATTGAAATCGCATGCAAACTATTAGATTAATGCTTATCAAAGGCTAGAAATAACTCATATCAAAGTAGACGGATTCAGATGGCGTGTATCACAGCCGCAAGATCAATAAACTCATCAACGGTCTTGATTAAAAGCTTCATTAAGGGTAAGCGTGTAATTTCACAATTACTATGACAGTTTGGTAATTTCACAACTTTTAACACTCATATTTCGTTAATTCCGTTGGCAATTTACTTTACCATCACAGGAGTCCACTAGCTGCCCTCTGGTCTGATCCCATATAGTTTCGATTTGTCCGAGGAATCTAACGGAAGTCTTTAGAAGCCACCTCATTCATGGAGACTCAAGAAGGTGGGAAGATGATGGAGCATTTCAGTCTTTAGAGCTCCAGTGAGATCTGAGGCGCTGGAGTGAAAGTCACTGGGAGGAATGAAGCCAAATACGCTGCTTAGTGCCGCCGTCTTTCAGCTGACTCCGACACGTACAAGGTGCGAATTTCTTGTCATAGCAAATGACAAGAAATAGAAATAGAAACTTGCTTCAGGACTGATAAACTCATAAACCCATTTCTTGCACATCTAAAGACTGCTTAAGAGCAATTCGGCAAAGGGTAGCCTAGCTATTCTATTTTACTTGAACTAGAAAGAAGCAGGTGTGCATCTTGGTTTACCAAGTCAACTCCAGAGATCTTGGAACGCGTCAAGACAGTAGAAGCAGAAAATCTTACAGATAGAGGATGCAATTTCCATTCAATGCAGCAATGATATTGCGCACGATAGACGCACCCTCAGATTTCATAGAAGGGGGCAACACCAACAGTCAAAGCAGATTCAACAAAACAACAGAGGAAAAAAACAGTCAAAAAAGAGGGACGGTTGAAGCCGTTTCTTGAAAAAACTGAGAAAATAACAGAAAAACAAGGAAGAATGAAAAGCAGGAAAGAACACGACTGTTAAGCCTTTATTTGAGCTTTGATACCATGAGGATTTTCTTAATTGACAATCAAGCTTTAATCTAAGCTTGGTTAAGGAAACTGGCTCTTCCAAAATTGGTAGTGAATCGATGGCCTTCTAGGCTTCTAGTGAATTGCAAGAGCCAGTTTTGGAAAGTTGAATAGTCAATGGAATCAATCCAGAATCAACGTTCTTGTAAGATCTCACGGTCTGAACCAATGGTTTCAACAGGCAAAACAGATTGACTTCAGCCATGGGCAGCGGAACAGAGTTGGCCTTATACAAAAAATTAACAAGATGACGAGACATAACCGAAAACTAATTGAAAAAAACATCCGAACGTCGATCAAATCAAGCCCAAGAGTTATCAAATGCAGCAGAGGTAATCGCCCGTCGGAACTCCTCAGAACTTATCCTACCATCGCCGTCGATGTCGGCCTCTCGAATCATCCCCGTCAGCTCCGCCGTTGTTAGAGCGTGTCCGAGATTAGCCATCGAGTGAGCAAGCTCAGCCGCCGTGATATACCCATTTCCGTCTCTATCAAACATCTTGAACAGCTGATTCAACTGCTCATCCGTGTACGGCGATTTCACGGATAGGAGGTCCGGCGCCACCAGCGACACGAACTCCGAAAACTCCACCAAGCCGTTGTTGTTCGTGTCGGCTTTCTGTATCAGCGCGTCGATCTGATCCCGGTTCGGCTTCAAACCGAGGGAACGAAGAAGCGAGCCGAGCTCGAGCTCCGTCAAACTGCCGTCATTGTTTCGGTCGAACGATCGGAATATTTCTCGCAGTTCCGTTATCTGCTCGTTGTCTAGCTTCATGGCGGGATATTTACTACCCATCAGATAGGGATTTCTCGAATCTGATACAAGAAGCAACGACGCACTCTGGTTCTACAAAAAATTTCAACTTTCAGATTTGGGGGTTTTAATGAACCCCCACTTCCGAAAAAGTGATCTAAATTGAATAGAGCGGTGAGCTACGGTTGGGATTTCGTTGTCACACCGCTTCGTCTGTCGGATGAACACGGAGTCGCTGACTTTGATCTTTTAATCCGTCAATGATAATTAATTATGATTTGTGGGGAATATGGGCATTAACGTTGGAGAAATGATATAGCTAAGAAAATTTTGCGATTTTCTCTTGTTAAACATTATTTCCAATTATTTATCTGGAATTAAACACGTGACCCACCTTCCCTTAACGTTAACGTTGAGATTGAGAGTGTACACATTCTCTCAATAAGCCTTTTCACACTTTCATAAAGAGAGAAAGCTTACTGTTAAGGCAAGAGGCCAATGGCATATATAGGGGGGCGTCACCCATCATTCCTGCCCCCTCCCATCACACCTCCTAGTCTCTTTGACATTTTTTTTTTTTTGAAAAATTTTAGATTGGTGTTTTCAGATTATTGTGTTTGAAAGATTTAATTAATTTCTTAAATTTTATTTTTGAGAAAAATTATCGAATTTATGTATATATTTGTTACATAAGTCTTTATAATTTATTTAAAAAGATTGAATTATTTTTGAAAATTTATTGTTATTGTAAATTTATGTAGATAGTGATTATCTATTGAATTGTTCTAATTTAAACTTAATACCCCTAAAAAAATATTTTCAACTCTAAAATTTATATGATGCACTCCAAATAATTTAGCAACATAAAATTTTTTTTTGGGATCCAATAGCCAGTTACAAATTAAGATTCCACCGTTTCAACAACATTATGGAGAATGAGCCAAAAGAAGTCAATACCCGAACCACCAACCCTTGCTACATGTTGAGGCGTCAAATCCAACTGAGTTTCACAGCCTTAACAGCTAGCAAGGATTTTCAGCTGGTGCGTTCTTGACTTCACACTGAAAAAACCAGTACCAGTACCAGGATTCTGAAAACGATACTCACCTAATCGAAAGCAACGTCAGCAAGAACAAGGATCTGCTTACAATGCCGTGGAGATGGGATCGATTGGTGTCTCCTGTGGAGCCTGGGAGACCTCTGCCTTGATGTTATCACACACCATAACACGGCCATTCTCCGGAAAGTCACTCCCGAGAAGGGCATTGATCTGCTGGATTATGTTGCACAGATGCTGGTTAACTGCCGTGACGCTTGACAGATTGAGCTTTGCTGTTGGGACCGTGCTGGCGAGAATTTGAAGCCCCACGGTCAACAGGCAGCCAGGTTCGTGTTGGTTTTTGTTTCCGTCCTTGTCTATGGAGGATGATTCAATTGGGTGGATGACGAATCCTAATGGGAGAAGAGGAATGCAGGATGGATCCTCGCCGTTCATCGCCATCTGAATAGCCTCCACGTCTATCGTGGCGTAGACGACGATGCTACCGGAATCATCCGAGCAGCTCTCTTGTAGCACCAGCTCCACACTCTGAGATGAGTTGCTTGCAACCTGCAATAGAACGAAAAAAAAAAGTAAGCTGGAAAGAGCTAGCCTTAATACAGAGGAGAACAGAGTTGCGCTTATGAAGATTACATCGACGCGAAGAAGAGAAATGCAGTTCCCGGGGTTGGATCCATTTGCAATGTGAGCTACTTCGTGCAATGAATTTCCATTTGACAGAACTTCGAGCTTTGAAACAGATATTTCAGATGTCAGTATGAAGAACAAATATAGAGAGATTGCAAAGTAGTAGAAAAGAAGCAATTTTTTTTTTCTTTGCCTGTGCTCTGCGTCGTTCGTCCCTCAAGAAATCGAAGACCTGATTGTGTTGATAGGGTAACCAAGTGGAGGATACGCCAGTGAGAATCAATCCATTTGGCTGTCCAGGCTCTGTTACTTTCCTGGTTGTTATTCGGACTGTGTCATCAGCAGAATCAGACAGGGCTGTCCATGATTGACCATAACAAGTGCTCATGTTGAGACAGAATGTTCGGATCATCCTCTGAGAAAGATTCATCAAACTTTTCCGGGCTTCCGGAGACGGGATTACTGTCCAAATGTAACAAACATTTTGATCAAGAAGGAGAGGAAAGAAAACAAATGTAGCAAAATTCATTGACAAGTTCCAAACAAATGGTGTTCACTGCTCACCTCCAAGATCAGATATATTTCTAGCCATGAGACTAGCCAGCCTCTCGCATTGTCGTTGCAAAACAGCTAACCATCTCTGCGCCCCGAAGGCCACCCCATTTCTCACTAAACCGCAGAAAACTTGATGGATAGGACCGTTCTCAACCTCAGCGTGCTCAATCCACGTAACCTGAAATCCAAAAATCCGTTTAACTAAACTGAACTTGATTCAAGTTTGTTTTTTTCATGAAAGACAGATGGGACTTATATAATTCTTCACCCTTGAGTATCCATTAGGCATGTCTTGAATGATGCATCCTGACGGCCGTCTTTTGTAATACGGAAAAGCCGGTGGATTGTCGTTCTGAAAACCATCCATTGGAAAATCAACAATCGCCCAAGCCCCCTCCTCTGCATTGTGTTGGCAGTAACGAAGAAAGTGTGCCTCTCTTGCAGGCACCAAAGGAGAAAGGACTTGTAGTTCAGCATCCATCTGTCAACACAA
Source organism: Pinguicula moranensis (assembly GCA_028565015.1). Taxonomy (NCBI): domain Eukaryota; kingdom Viridiplantae; phylum Streptophyta; class Magnoliopsida; order Lamiales; family Lentibulariaceae; genus Pinguicula; species Pinguicula moranensis. Next base: position 697,301 of record JAOWBN010000034.1, on the reverse strand, counting down.
TAACTATCAGAATTCAGAACCAACTCAATAACAATTCATCTCAAACTCTTGTATAATAATAATAATCTCTCAAAACTCTACCAGGTGAAGAGAGCCACTAGCATGACCAGAGACATCCTGGTGCACGACTTGCACCATTTTCGCACGCGAGACGATGGAAGGAAACAGCTCCATCCATTTATTCTGAGAGAGATCAAAGAAAAAACCATCAACCACTGAGGAGAATGACTAAAAAAAAGTAAATTTTTTGCTCCTTGGTCCTTACAGCATCAAGAAATGCATCCACTAGAGTAATGCTATTCATTATCACAACAGCAGTGTCCTTTGTGGCTTCAATCCTGCATTCAGCTGGATGCTGTTTCATTAGATTTCCAGACCATGAAAACATTCTCCCATACTCTTCAATATTGAGGACAAGTTTCCCCGTCTCTGTGGATCTTGCCCAGAGTGGCTGCCCTGTGTTGCACATTTTCAGCAGCTCATCCATGGATGACACCGCAAGCTCGAGTGCTAGAGACTTCTCCTCTTCCAGTATCAACGGATTTGCCGGAAAATGGGAGTTTTCATGCAGGAACGACAGGGGAAACATGTGATCAGTAGGGCAGTTGGTAATGTTGTCTTGATCGAACTTCCTTGGATACGGAGACATGTCCAAGTCCAGTGAAGGGGCCAGGAGAGGAGTTGGGCCGAGAGTCGGCATGGAACGATCGGTGTATTGAGAAACGAGGCAGTACATGCGATCGTACTGCAAAAATAAGAAGTACGAATACAGCAACGGAGTCGGAATTTCATGTTAGGAGCAGATACGGACTAATTAAACTTTCATAAATATGAAACCTGAACTTGAGGTAAGTCCTACTGATTAAACATCTCATTTTTATTTCACATACTTCACAGAAAATTGTTAACGCATTTTGTACCTACCTCCTCCTTGAGCCTTTCATTTTCGATCCTTAGCTGTTGCTCATCAAACCTCATCTCCCCAAGCATAGCTGCTCCTCCACAGTTGGGGCAAACGATATTTCTCAACGTAGCTTGCAAGCGATAATTCTCATTCTTTAACCTCTCATTTTCGGCTCTCAGAGCAACATTATCCTGACGGTCTTGTTGAGCCTAAGGAACATCAGAACCCAAAAATAAAGTAAAAATAACCGTAGTATAGACTTAAAGTGTAGTTTGTAATTAAAGTTCGGATAAAATGTACTGCTATGCATACTTATAATTTTATATTTATATATATACATTCTGGAAGACCTAACCCTAATAATTATGCATTAAAGTGTTGTTCCCCCGTTGGAGGGGTAATGCAACAGGGGGAGATAGGGTTGACTGCGCATCCCACACCCCACCTTAACCCTACCCAGACGGGCATTAATGTCAATGCAGGAGTTGAAAGCAACCCTGAGTTAATGTGTTGCTCGCCATGATCACGGCTAACGTGCGCCGTTCCACTAGGGTTTGGTGTTTCGCGAAGAGTCTCTTGTAGTAAATGAAGGGGTATGGCATGGGGAATCGTGCGTGCCTTTGTGTCATATATGGGTTCTTCACAGCTGGAACCAAAGTTTAGCGTTTTCCATCAAAACCAAAGCCCTCTCTCTCTCACTCTTCTCGTAGAGAGAGTGTGTGTGTGCTAATGGCGCCTTATGATAAACTGCGTTATTCTCACCTTCATCTGTGTCCGTCGATTCTGGAACCAGAACTTGACTTGTCTTGGTTTGAGTTCGAGATCTTGGCTCAGTCTCAGCCGCTGTTTATCGTCTGGATGCGGGCATTCCTTAAACAATCTGAATCACACACACAGGAAAATATGCACAAAATTATTAACAAATAAACTGGATAAAATCGTAACAATTAAGAGGTTTCATTCTTTTCAATCTTACGCTTCCATCTCCTGGATCTGTCTCGCCGTGTGTCGGTGATATCTCTTCTTCTTCGTCTGCTGCTGCTGCTGATCTGCCTCTTGCTCGTTCCCCGATCCACCTTCAATATGCTCGCTTCCAGAACCGCTCTCCAACATTTCATCTTTGCTTTTCGCCATGCCAGTAGGACTCTCTTCTTTCTGATACAATAAATAAACAAAAAAATAAAATAAAAAATAGTTTATGGAAACTCAGAGATTTCTTGTAAGAGTTATTACATACTCTGATAATGGGGGCAAATATGCTGAATGGGTTTATGTTCGCCATGAAATTGAAGTTGTTATTGTTCTGTATGGATGAGGAGAAGAGTGAGGAGTTGTCTGATGGAATGGGAATCGCGTTGCCTCCCATTGTGGATAGAACTTGGCAATCTCCAACTCCATACATGTTGAGTTAGATTATTTCACTTGCTTCTAACTCACCTGGGAAATGCAAGGGGTTCAGTTCAAATGCCTTAGATCAAAGATTTGAATAAAATAAAAATAAAAAATCGTGGTGATGAAGGTCTCAACAACCTACCATGGAGCAATTTCAGAGAATACAAGGAAAGAGGAAATCCAAATAAGTAATTAATACCTTCGACTCTTCTAACCCCGACGTCGTTTCGTGTCTGTTGAGCTTTGAAGTCAGCCTGGTCTTTTCTTTCCTCTTCCTCCTCTTTCTTCTTCTGTTTCTCTCTCTACATGTATTGAGTTTAATGCTCACACTCTCATCTCTCTCTGAGTTCCCACCGTAACAGTAATTTTGTTTTTACAAGACGGGACGGGGTGGGGTTAAATGCGAGCGTAGTAATAAAGAAAGAGAAACTGATGAAACGCCGAGTGAACATTAGGGTAGACACGTGGAATGCTGCTGCGTGCGTTTAAACGCGTTTCTCGTAAGAAGCGACCCCCTAAAGAAGTCCAACTCCAACCCGTTGAAAAGAAACAAAGTCTGCAGTTTCAGCGTCGTTTGGGGGGTTTGAAAAAGAATTAGGATAGTGTGCGGATATGGCCAAGAGCGGATATAGAAAAAAAAAATAGGGGGTGTCAAGAAATTTTTGTATGATGGTCAAATTTTTTTGGGGTAAATAATATTTTGTATAAGTATATTTAAATTTTTTTGACATTTTAAATACATTCTTTGAATGAAACAGTACTAAAATTTGACTCAAACTCATTAAAAATATTTTTCAAAGTATATTTAAATTTTTTTAGGCCCAAATATATTTAAAGGTAGAAAATGTTTTTGAAGGGGTCGGGCCCTGGCTCATTAAAATAGGATACTGGAACCCAGGAATCCAAATTAAATTTAAAAAAAAAATACCTTCTCCATAGTCAGGAATCAACAATTTTTTTTCTCTTTTATAAGATTATGATATTTTTTTGGTAATAATATAATGGGGTAAATTGCTATTACCGAATGCATTGTACAGTGATTAGTGTGAACTCAGAGCTTACCTTCTTGGGATTTACTTTGACCTATTTACCGAATGCAATGTACAGTAATATAGCTGTTGTTGACAATAGGCCGTGGAAGTAGAGGATATTTGATTGCGTCATTGAATTCGAGTTGTGGTTAAATTGATTTGGGCAGACACGACTTATGGTTCCCACGTGGTAGAAATGAATGAATTAAGCTTTGAACAAATAAATATATGAAAAGAATGTCTTAAGCTGACGTAACATTGTTTGGAGACAGATAAAAAAGGTGAAAAAAGTGGTACTTGTATTTAATCTTTTTATTTATTTATTTATTACTATTCTGAATATTTTTTCGGAAGCACTTTTTGTCTAAAACTAAATAAAAGTTTAATTTTGAACCTATTTTATAAGCCGAATTAACAAATGATCCTGAAATTTTAATTTTGGTATTTTTAGATATATTTGGCCCTAAAAAAAATTAAATATGCTTCAATTTTTTTTAAATAAGTTTGGGCCAAATTTTAGGAAAACACCAACACTTTCCTCCTAAAATCATCAACCAAAAACAAAATATTTGGCACCACCATATGTAGGATAGGTTTAGGACCTCAAAGATCAACATGTAAATAATCAAGTTTGAACTTTAACAATGCATGCATTTTGAAAATTTTAATCTATGTTGCTTTCTTAGTACACGGCTTCACAAAATTGTAAGTCAACTATAACATACTTTCCTAAATATCTCACAGAATGCAAGGCGTTCAATCCTTTCATGCTCATGTGTCTTAGTCTAAGTGCCAAAGTTTTGAATTTTCAAATGCAGTAGTTGCCAATGCACAGCTATTAACATAATCAATGTGTTTCCCATTTAAAAAATAGAGTTTATTTTTCCTTGTTCCTATTAAAACAGGTTTAGCAGATTTTACTACAGCGAGCACACCATTTTCAACATGGAAAGAACACCCATTTTCTTTTAAAGCTCCTAATGAAATTAAATTTCTCTTTAAACCAGGAATGTATCTCACATTGGTTATACAAACACGTTTTCCTCCATGCAAAGACAGATTCACAGTTTTTGTTCCTTCTACATGACACACATTATGATTTTCCATATATACAATGCCCATTTTAGTTTCATCTAAATCTTCAAAACCAACTTTTATGAGGACACATACGAAATGTACACCCAGAGTCTAATACCCAATCTTCAGACAGAAGATCTTCATTCACACTAAGCACTTCAGACAAGTAGGAAGAAATAAATAACAATTCACTTGCATCATTATCAGATAAATCATTTGTGGCAACAACATTTAGTCCAAATTTGTGTTTCTCTTTTAATCTCAGCCTATAGCAGTATGAAATTATGTGTCCAAGTTCTTTACAGTATTTACAAATACACTTTACCTTGTTCATTTACATGCCAAGGTTACACATCATTCTTAGTAAGTTTCCTTTTATGTTCTCCCTTATCTATCTTATCCCTATATTGATTCTTATCTATTCCAGTCTTTACATTCGCATACAGGGCATTAGTGGAGTTCCTACTATTTTTAAGTTCAGTTTTCTAGATTTTTGTCGAGACATCATAGTTTCAAGTTTAGGTGTAGATTCTACATATTGTAACACATTTTTAACTACCAAGAAATCATCAGTTATAGAGTTTAACAAAATCATACCAAGATTCTCATCATCTAAGTCATGGTTAGTTCCTTTCAAGGTTTGTGATAATTTGAAAAAATCATCAATGTTCTCATCAATAAACTTAACAGAATTCAACCTAAAACCAAAAAGTGATCCATTATTTTGATTAAATGTGTAGCAGATTTTGAGACATATAGAGTATCAATTTTTCCCAAAGAGCTATTGAATCTTCATTTACATCTATTTTCCTAAGCACAGAGTCAGATAGCTTTAGAATTATCAGGTTATACACATCCTCTTTTATTTCATCTATCATTTTCTTTGCCTCCTCAAACCATAGATTAATATCTTCTTTCAATGCATAGTGGACCTTATTATGGGACAAAATTGCTTTCATCCGCCTAGATCATGCACTAAAATCACGTTTTCCATCAAACATAGTTATCTCTATTCTAGTAGTCATTTTTGTAACGTAGATCGGACACTTTGTAGTTTCAAAACAAACTCAGATAACTTCTAGATCTTAGAGAAAAAGTAGTTCTACCAGTCACAAGATTATCACAAACAGACCAACAAGATTCACAAAACATGCAAGGACTGCAAATCTCAGAAATCACACAACGGTCCCTTTTGCACACGTCATAAAGCTGTGAAGTTTTCAAATCCCAAACCTCATGGCAACAAGCCACTAATCTGTAGAAATTAAGTAAATGAATGACAAGAAAAACAAATAGAGTTATACCGATCCTACATCTCTCTAGGATGTTTGAGCAAGGTTTATTCCTTGCCTAGATCTTGATTTTCTCGTATGGATCTGACTCACGTCTCCACTCTCACCGCACCACTATTAGGACTTTATTGTCGGATCTTGTTTGAGAAAAATTAAGAAGAGTTCAGTAATTGAAAAATAAACAAAACTTTAAGAAATAGTAAACAGAAAGTAAAAAGTGTCGGTATAATGCCCGTGGTTCGTCGGATCCTTAGATTCTGGGTAATCCATGTTGAGCTCTAGAAACGGATGCTCCTATAGCTTCGATTAATCCTTCAGATCGTAAAAAAAACACGGTAATACACTCTTAACGTAAACTATTGGCTAATCTCTCAATAATGCACGACCAAAAATACATGCCGCAAAATTTAACAAGTAGTGATAATAGATCACGCAAAAACAATAAAAACTGTCGATCAAAAGAGCCAGATCAAACCGTAAGAGCTGAGAACCAGAGATTCGTGCAACAAGAAACGAGAGAGAATTCAAGGGTTTGAGTTGAGAGAGATTTTTCAGAGTGAATAATTGTTTCATTCTTCGATGTTTACGCCATATATACCCTGTGATGTTAACACACAATTTTTGTTGGATCAAGTTGAATGAATGCTCATGATTTCTATTCATAAGTAAGACTGTTGTTCATTGTATCCCCTTTAGAACGAGTGGTCTTGATGAAGCAAGTTACACTTCTTAACTCAATCCGTATGATTTTTGTCAGATAGCAAATGGTTAAGATGAAGAGTCACGTGCGCGCACCGTTCGAACTTCAGCTTCTCGGAGAAGCTTTCTTCACAACCGTAGGATCAATGTATCAAGTGGACAGATCAGATCATATAAAGACTGAATAGCTTCCAAGATAAGCTTCCTTTGAGAGTCGTTGGATCAAATACATTATAGACAGCTGAGATCAAATACAGTTGTATGCAGTAAGGAATTATAACCATACGATTAAAAACTTTTAGACGGCCAAGATTTGACAAATCATTTAATACATGTCACATTTCTAGCACAAGATTAGATGCAGATGAACATTCTAGATCAATTCACTTAAAAAAACAAGTTTTTTGGTAATTTCACGCCACAAACCTTTTAAAGTAAACTCCTTTCATCAACTATTTTAAGCACGTAGGATCAATTCAGGAGAAAACTACGGTCATACACAACTATTCTAATAACTTATGTGATGTGTTATTAAACAGGTTTCCGAATGGAAAAATGGATGAATATTACAAACAACGTTTTCACAATGCCATCTTTGGACCAGTACCTGGCACTTCTTCCAGGGGTTACAAAGATAGTGTGGCTCACTCTTTTGGCAGCAGTTGTTTGGATGTTCTGGAACACTCAGAAACGTAAATCACTTCTTGAATGCCGACATAGAACCAGAGGAGGTCTTCTTGAGAATACATGCTATGATGCAGAAGGATCCGAGACCGACGACGATGTTGAATTGTTAGATTTTACCTTGATCATACTGAAATACTATGAGGTGGCAGGGGCAGAGCCAGTAATTTAAGAGAGTGAGGAGCAAATTTTTTTGGCTTAAAGAGAGTGGATCTGTTATAACTTTTTGGTCGATAATCTTGCAGGATTCTCACAAAATCAATTAGTAGGCGTTTAATTGTTGTAAAACA
>JAOWBN010000034.1:668964-679143 GCA_028565015.1 Pinguicula moranensis | reverse complement strand
TGTAATGGGGCCGTGTGGATCACAAGGTGGGAGTGCTTGGTCGAACTCTAATGAGGCCAAGCCTCTTGAGCCAAGTAGGTTGTCCATTGGCCCAATTAGATGTACCAAAGTTGGGCCAATGTCATCATGAAATGTAATTTCATGTCCAAGTTAGAGTATCAAGCTCATGAGACTATCTTTGAACCTCCTTGCAGGTGATCTAGTCATATGCCCTTGTGGCCAATGTAATGGGTCTTCGGTCATCCTCTTGCCATCCATGCCGCCTTCATGTATGGTAGGATCTCCCAAGGCCGTGCTATTGGTCTCCAAGTCCTTCTCTTGTAGGGGATCATTTCCACGAACTAATGGTGTTGTGTGGATCTCATCATCCCCTCCTTCTCTAAAAGGATTTGTCCTCAAATATGCATCATACTGAGATAAGTCAGATACATTGAATGATGCACAAACATTGTACTCACCCGGAAGGTCGAGTTTGTAGGCGTTATCATTAATCCGCTCGAGTACATGGAAAGGGCCATCTCCTCTTGGTAGAAGTTTGGATTTCCTCTTTTCCGAAAACCTTTCCTTCCTAAGATGCAACCATACCCATTCCCCGGGTTCAAACACCACTTTTCTTCGCCCTTTGTTGGCTTTTCAGAGACAGGGTTAGGAGAGACACTTCCTGTAATTCAGGTATTGATGTATGATTAACTGTATGTTGTAGCAGTATAATCAAAATCACTATCATTTCTGATTTTTCCCCAGACCAAATTTCTCTTGCATCAGTGCTTAGCAGTAGATACACTGCTAACTGTTAGATTAATCTGTCCTGCAACTATTAAAGCAGATCAACACAATCCATTAAAATTGAACACACATAATGTAATAAAGGCCTCTTGCCACCATAACAGATCAACACAATCCATTAAAATTGAGCACACATGATGTAATAAAGGCCTCTTGCCACCATAACAGAATTTTAAATCCAGTGCCATTTATATATGTATATGCATGAAATCTAAAGGATTAGTTAGCCAATCATTAAATGTAAAAGGAAATCTAGGGAGAGCAATTTTGGCTTTAATCCATAACCAAACATCATGCTGGATAGATTGTACCATCCAGTCTATGTTGACCTCCTTAGATTGAAAATGAGCATTGTTCCTGGTTTTCCATACTCCCCATATTGTGGCTTGTCACAAAGCTTTCCATATTGTCACCTCCACTCCCCTTGGTTTGACATCTAAGAAGTTTCCTAGTGAGGGGACTACCTGTAAGATAGTCTGCTCATCAAGAGGTAGCCATTCGGTGATTTTTCTCCATACCTGCAAGGATATTTTGCACTTAAAGAACAAGTGAATAATAGATTAATTTTCACTATTTGATAAGCAAAGTGGACAGCTTAAGGATATATTTTGATGTCCAAGGAGTTTGGTCTCGAGAAAAAGAAAATGGACCCCAAGGCCCATTTATACTTAGTGGACCTCCCGACCCAATTGAAGAAGCCCGGCCCATTACCATTATCCAAGTCATGGCCCGAGATGGAATTCCAACATATAAGTGCATATGTGGAGTGAAGGGGCACGTAGGAATGAAGAGTCTAGGGGGATTTGGTGTGATCAAAGACCAAGTCAAAACAGTTAATGAAGAATCTCAAGACAAAAGAAAAGTTCCTACAATTTAGATAATTTGTCTCATTAGCTAAGAAAAGATATTTCCTACACAACCAACACTCCTTTGTCCATTCAAGAAGCTTCCTTACAAGATCAAGACTACTAAGGAAGCCACAAAACACGTGGCTTAAACTTCCTACTTAGTCTATAACATGTTTTCGATCCAATTTTAGCATTAATTAGTTTTCTAGTTACTTAAAATTTCCTTCTTATTTTTGTACGAATTTTAGGATTATCTATGCCTATATAAAGGATTTAACATCCTCTGTATTGGACACACAAGTTTTGAATTGAGTTTTGTGAGATTAGTATTTTCTTTTATTTTCAAACCTTCTTCGATTTATCTTTTCTCTTTTTGAGTTAAGTGGCATTTTGTTCTTGTACTTATCATTCGATTCTTGGCTGGTAATTCAATACCTTTACGGGGTTGTTTGTGGCGTCTTGATCTTTACAAAAATTGTGACTTTCGTTGGTTGGACACAAAGTGTTCTTCAGGTATTAGAAACAAGAAAATCGTCCATTTTCTTTCTTGAAATATCAATCTAGTTGTGGAGTCTTGTCATAAGTTCGCCAAGGATTCATATCATTTGGTATCCGAGCGAGGTTTGGATGTTTTTTCCCCAATCATTCAACGTTCAGGTTGCTTAGCTATCTATAACTTTGAGGCTGAAATTTGTTTGATAGTTTATCTTTATTTTCATTTTTTTCTTTAATTTTTGAGTTGTAACCTTGCTGATTTTGAAAAACAAATCATTCAAAAAGAAAAACAACAACCGTGAACGAAAATCTTTCGGTTCAAAAGCAGAAGCAAAGGGGTCAATTTAAAAAAAGAAGAGATTTGGTGACCCTCAAAACAGCGCTTCATCGACATTGGTGCAATTAGCAAGAGATCTATTCCAGTTGAGTTGTTTGAATTATTAGTCACGAGTTGAGTTTTCCCATACTTAAAATCGAGACCCACACATTCAAGTTTAGTACCCTTCTACAAATCTCAACCTTGAATCAAGTTTTAATCATTCTCTGTTCTCTCTAGCTGACTATGTCTCCTAAGAAAGTTCTCATATTTTCGTGGAAATGAATTCAAGACTCCCTGCCAACAAAAGGAGCCCTTCAGCTGTGGCATATATCCCTTCATATCAGGATATCAGCTACTCCATTTGTTCTTCAGGGCATGACTCTGTGGAACATATTTTCAGAACCTGTTCTCTAATCTTGCAAGTCTGGACAACTTTGAAAGACTGACTCTCAACACCTGAGATTCACCAATTGTCTTCTTCGCAAGCTCCTTCCTTATCATAATTTATCTTAGCAAAACCTGGCAGTGTCAATATAGCAGCTTGGAGAGCTATCTGGGCAGCTATGGTCTGTTTAATGTGGAAAGCTAGAAAGCTGAAATTCTTTCAAGCCAAAGATCCTAGCTATTTAAGCATTGTGTCTAACATCAAGAGAACATCATGGCTATGGATCTCTGCCAACAAACAACCCCAGTCCTGTCCTACTCTTCCACAGATTGGCTTCTAAATCCTATTGACTGTATATCCTTTTTATATCTGGCCCTGTCAATATCCTAACTAGTTTGGTCGGTGTTAGGTTGTTAAGATAAATTTTGCTCAGTGACATTTACAGCTCAATACCTTTGAATTCAAATGCATAATTTAATCTATTTGCACTAGTGAGATGGTATTATGCGTGTTGTATCTCTTACATTATGCATATTGTATCTGTTACCTTGATGGTGGTACGACTTGATCATTAAGTCAGGATTTCTAGATTGTAGAGCTGTGATATCTCTTGCACAATGCCCTCCCATTTTACTGCCACCATAGAGAAATGTCTGCACTTATTTTTCTCCTTGCGTTCTCATGATTTTACTCTTCAGCAGGTAGCATCCATGAATTTCCCTGTTCTTGTAGTATGAGCTAACAAGGAGTTACACTAGAAAAGTGTAACAGGTATGAACTTAGGGAGGTTAATCACTCGGCTGAAAAAAGAAAAAAAGGGGAGGGCTTTAAGAAGGTAAATGAGCTCCCGTGTACTGTTACTAAGCTAGATTTTTACTGTCATTTGAGGTATGATACTACACTCTTTCATGCCGTTGCTTAATGATTCTGCTCTGTTTCTAAGCAAGAAACTTTAAAGAGGATATTTGTCCTCCTTGTGGCAAATATTCATTTAGCAGGGTGACTTACTAATTGTTCCTGTTCATTCTCACTATTTTACCACCTCTTTGGTTCAGGCAACATGATCTGTATGTAGATATGTTAGGTACGAGCATGTGAGTGAAGAATTCAGCAAGTACTCAATGGTGATTTATTCTGGTATGGCTATTCACTCTGCTGCAGTAAGTTAAGAGAAGGGGTCCAAGGTGGTAGAAAATTTGGCTACATGAACATGTATCCCACCCCATCATAATGATATCTGATCAGTTTTGTTATTCCTTTATTTCGTCACGGTACAGGGTAGTTGAGTTGCAACATCAACTTTTCACCTCTGGCAGAAATGAACTTGATTCTTTCAGTGGAGAATTATACATAAACCTAAGCACATTGAGGATTCAATCTCATAGATGATGTTAACCTTCACCATGAGACCTCAGAATGAAGACAAGGGAACAAAGGAGGCTGCAACAATCAAATGACTACAATGCTATAAGGTAAATAGGTTGAGTTGCGCCAACTACTTCAGTAAAGACTCTTGCAATCATACTTGTATGACGACTTGCATAGTCGGATGTCAGAAGCTCAATGTTGCAGTAGCCCTTTTGTCTTTGCTTTATGGGCTACAGTAGCACTCTCATGACTTTGATACTATAAGGTAAGCAGGCAGAGCTGGGTTTTCTGGCACGGTAATGACCTCTGCAGTCAGTTGCATGGCAACCTGCATAGCTAAGAGTTGTTTTGACCAATGTTGCGTAGCCAACCTTGTTCCCAAAGAAGATTCGTCTCATATGTTTGTTTTTTCATTGCACTTTCTTATCTCTTGTAAGAAAGTTGTACATACTTATTTTTATTAATGAAATTTGGCTTATCAAAAAAAAAGTTTCAAACGTTCTACGATTGTTGTTTAGCTTGATAAGAGACTTGAGTTGAAGTTGGCTAAAACCATACTGATAAAAAAAAAAGGCAGAGTGGTGAGGTTCAAGATAGGGTAAAACCCGATTTGAGTGATTTTTGAGTGTACACATGAGGGATTAGTGAGATTTTTGTTTACTAACCTTTTCTTGTAGGTACATGTCTTTCTAAGACAAGTCTGTGAGCAACTCAACAAAGGATTATATACCTCCAATGGCTAATCTTGAGTAGGTGATTTCCTTCCTACGACGTTTGGACATGGCGAAGGAGGAGTCTCAGGAACATATGATACGAATGGAGGCCTGTATGAATAATGAAGCATCCACAAGCCAGGCCCCCAAACTCGACCCCAAGAGCCACCCCTTGATGGAGGTCGAACCATGGCTAGGCAGCCATCAAACCTACTTGAACACGACGATGAGCAACATGTTGATTGTGAAGAGTTTGATGCATGCTCTGATGGTTTTGAGGAGGTACGTGAAACTCGTGGTCGAGGAGCTCGAATCAACCATGGGAACATGAGGGTATAACAACCGAGATAGCCCCCTTATCAGGTTTCTCGAGATACTGGCTACTTGAGACGTGCTCATGAAGATCACCTTTGAAATGTGAAAATGAATATACCTATCTTCCAAGGGAGGAATTATCCATAAACCTATTTGGAGTGGGAGATTAAAGTGGAGAAAGTGTTTGAATTCCATGAATATACTGAACACCAGAAGGTAAAACTTGCATCTATTGAGTTAGTTGACTATGCAATTACATGGTGGGATTAGGTGTTGAATAATAGAAGACGCTATGGAGAACCACCACTTGAGGATTGGGAGGAGATGAAACGAATCTTGAGAAGAAGGTTTGTTCTTAGTCACTTGTACTGGGAAATTCATCAAAAGATTGGTGCAAGGTTCTAAAAGTGTTGAGGATTTCTACAAGGAGATGGAGTTACTCTTGATCAGAGGCAACATCAGGAGGATCGTGAGGTTACTATGGCCCGTTTCCTTCAGGGATTGAACCGAGAGATAGCTGATGTTATTGAGTTGCAGCACTATGTAGAGTTGGAGGATATGCTCTACCAAGCCATCAAGGTAGAAAAGCAGAAGAAACGAAGGATTGTGAAGAAGGCAATCTCAAACACCACACCTAGTTCATCGTGGAGGTTGAATCCCAAGTGGGATAAGCCAAGTCCCAAGTGGGACAAATCTAGTTCGGAGCCTTCCAAGAAGTCTGATGCAAAACCTATGGCTAAACAAGGTACTTTTACACCCTCTACAATGAGACATCATGATATTAATGTTTCAAGTGCCAATGTTTAGGTCATATTGTGAGCCAGTGCCCAAACCAACGAGTCATGCTACTCAAGGAAGATGGAGCGATCTCATCTGACGATGAGGATAGTGAGCACAGTTCTTACGATGGTGAGTTCAATCATGATGAGGCTGAGACAGTGTCTATAGAATTGTTAGTAATCAGAAGAGCATAGAGCGTGCAAATCAAAGAGGAGGATAATCAAACACAGCATGAGAATCTTTTTCATACTCGTTATTTTGTTGATAGTAAGGTTTGCAGTGTCATTATAGATGGAGGAAATGGTGCAAATATGGCGAGCACTTACTTGGTGCAAAAGATAAACTTGGAGACCTTTAAGCATCCAAAGCCATATAGACTTCAATGGCTAAACGATAGTGGCGAGATGAACGTGGTAAAGCAAGTGATGGTTCCTTTGAAGATTGGCAAGTACGAAGATGAGGTCCTTTTTGATGTAGTATCCATGAATGCATGTCACATACTACTTGGTCGGCCCTGGCAATTTGATCGCAAAGTAAAACATGATGGGCGCACAAATAGATATTCTTTTTGTCATACTCGTAGGACTATTGCACTTGTATCTTTACCTCCAAAATAGGTCAATGAGGACCAATGTAAATTGAGAGAATTGAGAGGAAAAGAAAGAGAAAAAAAAGAAAGAAGGAAAGAAACCATAAGGAAAAAAAAGTGAAAAAGAGAGGGAAAATAGAATGAAAAAAAGAGAGAGAGATGTTTGACCCAAAAGAGTGAGATTAAGAGTGCTTTGCATTCTCATGCTTCTATGGTTGTGCTTTTGTACAAGGAATCCCTAATACTACTAATGAACTAGCTGGTACCATGCCAAGTGAAATTGTCTCTCTTTTGCAGAAATTAAAAAATGTGATGCCCGAGGAGCTACCCCACGGTCTACCGCCTATTTGTGGTATTGAACATCAGATAGACTTTGTGCCTAGAGCTACCATCCCAAGTAGACCACAGAAGTAGCCCCTAGAAAACCAAGGAGTTGCAGAGGTAAGTGTATGAGTTACTAGCCAAGGGGCACGCTCGTGATAGTACGAGTCCATCAATAATATCACGGTAAAGTATCGTCATCCTATACCAAGATTAGATGATATGCTTGATGAGTTGCATGGAGCGTGAATATTTTCTAAGATTGATTTGAGAAGTGGTCATCATCAAATACGCATGAAATAAGGTGATGAATGAAAATGTGCTTTTAAGACTAAGTGTGGATTGTATGAATGGTTAGTTATGCCTTTTGGGTTGACTAATGCCCCTAGTACATTCATGAGACTTATGAATCATGTTTTGCGAGCCTTTCTTGGTAAATTTGTAGTTCTTTACTTTGATGATATATTAATCCATTCCAAGCATCTAGGTGAGCATGTCGTGCATATTAAGCATGTGTTAGAAGTTCTTCGAAAAAAAAAGCTTTATGCTAGCCTTAAGAAATGCACTTTTGGCACGAGTAAGCTTATGTTTCTTGGTTTTGTTGTTAGCAGGAATAGCATGGAAGTAGATGAAGAAAAGGTGAAGGCGATCAAGGAATGGTCAACACCTAAAAACGTGAGTCAGGTAAAGAGTTTCCACGGTCTAGCAAGCTTTTTATGATGGTTTGTACTTGATTTTAGCAGCTTGGCCGCACTCCTCATGACAGTGATCAAGAAAAACGTACCCTTCAAGTGGGGTATGAGCAAGACAATGCATTCGATCTTATAAAGGGGAAATTATCTCAAACTTCTTTAATTTCTTTGCCTAATTTTGCTAAAATGTTTAAGATTAAATGTGATGCTTCTAGTGTAGGCATTGGTGCTGTATTGATGAAAAAATAGCATCCCATAGCATTCTTTAGCGAAAAGTTGAGTGAAGCTACATCAAACTACCCAACTTATGACAAGGAGATATATGCAAAGGTTAGAGCCTTGGATAATTGATAGCACTATCTATGGCCTAAAGAATTCGTGATCCATACGGATCATGAGTCCTTGAAGCACCTCAAAGGCCAAAAAAATCTTAACAACAGACATGCCAAGTAGGTCGAGTTCATAGAGACCTTCCCATATGTGATGAAATACAAAAAAAGGTAAGGAGAATGTGGTTGTTGATGTCCTTTCCCGTAGATATGCTCTTATCTCCATGTTAGAACTAAGCTACTTGGTTTTGAACATATTAAGGGTTTGTATGAGCATGATCATGATTTTGGAAAAGTTTACATGGCATGTGAAAATGTTGGTTTTGAAAAATTCTATAGGCATGATGGGTTTCTTTTTGATGAGCATAGATTATGCATGCCTATGAGTTCTACTCTAGAGCTACTTGTTAAAGAAGCTCATGGTGAGGATTAATGGGTCACTTTGAAACTGCTAAAACTTATGATGTTATGCAAGATCATTTTTATTGGCCTAATATGAAGCATAATATTATTCGTGTATGTGATAGATGCGTGACTTGTAAACTAGCTAAATCTAGATTGTACACCCCTCTACCTATTCTCCATGAACCATGGATTGATATTTCAATGGATTTTGTGATGTGGTTACCACGGTTTAAGAAGGAGAGAGATTCAATTTTTGTTGTTGTGGATAGGTTTTCAAAAATAGTTCAATTTATACCTTGCCACCAAAATTGATGATGTTTCTCATGTTGTTGATTTACTCCTTAGAAAAATTATTAGATTGCATGGTGTGCCTAAGACTATTATTTCTGATAGGGATGCGAAATTATTAAGTTACTTTTGAAAAATTTTGTGGTCTAAATTGAGAACTAAGTTACTATTTTTAAATACTTATCATCCCAAAACTGATGGACGAACTGAAGTTGTCAATGGTACTTTAGGGACATTGTTGCGTGCACTCATATCTAAGAACTTGAAAACTTGGGAAAAATATTTACCACCTGTTGAATTTGTAAATAATAGGGGTATTCATTCAGCTACACAATATTCACCCTTTGAACTTGTTCATGGTTTCAATCATTTATCTACTATGGATTTAACTCATTTACCCTTGAGTAAGAGATTAATTTATATGGAAAGAAGAAGGCTGAATTTGTGAAGATCATTAATGAGAAGGAATGAGCTAATATTGAAAAGAGAACATCTTAATACGTCAAACATGCCAACAAGGGTTGAAGGAAGGTGATTTTCGAACCAGTGACTGGGTATGGCTAGATTTGAGGAAGGAAAGATTTTCAAAAAAGAGAAAATCAAAGCTCATGCCAAGTGGAGATGGCCATTCCAAGTGGTTCCAAGGATTAATGACAATGCCTACAAATTGGATCTACGCAGTGAGTAATGTTAGTGCTACTTTCAAAGTTGTTGACTTACTTCCATTTGATGTAGGTGATAATTTGAGGATAAACCCTTGTCAATAAGGGGATAATGATGTAACCCAAGTTGCACCCCAACCAACTAATGACATGGACCAAGAGGACGTGCAAACGGAACCCCATGGAGAGTTCAAGGGTAACAAGATGGCGGCTGAAAGGCATGAACCCATATTTAAGAAGTCCAAATTACACGCCCAAGAGCCAAGAAATTCAATGAGGCCTTGAATTTGATGATCCAAAGAGTTTGGGCTCGAAAAGAAATAAATGAACCCCAAGGCCCATTTATGCTTGGTGGGCCTCACGGCCCAATTGAAGAAGGTCGACCCTTTACCATGATCCAAGTCATGGCCAAAAATGAAAGCCCAACATAGAAGTGCATGTGTGGATTGAAGTGCACTTGTGGAATCAAGGAATCTAAGGAATTTGGTGTGATCAAAGACCAAGTCAAAGCAATTAATGAAGGATCTCATGACAAAAGAAAAGTTCCTATAATTTAGAGATTTTGTCTCCTTAGCTAAGGAAAGATGTTCCCTTCACAACCAACACTCCTTTGTCCATTCAAGAAGCTTCCTTACAAGACCAAGACTCCTAAGAAAGCAACAAAACACGTGGCCTAACTTCCTTCTTAGCCTAATACATTTTTTTGGTCCAATTTCTAGTATTAATTAGTTTCCTAATTACTTTAAAATTTCCTTCTTATTGTTCCACGAATTTCTTTCAAATTCTAGGATTAGTTATGCCTATATTAAGGCCTCAACATCCTTTGTATTGGACACAATTGATTTTCGAGTTTTATGAGAGTTTATATTCTCTTTTGGTTTTAA
>JAOWBN010000034.1:644422-668864 GCA_028565015.1 Pinguicula moranensis | reverse complement strand
CCCTAGACAATCCCTCACAAGCACGATTAACGCGGATCTCTTTTGAAATCGGGGTAATTATGATAATCCAGGATTTTAATTATCATAATTTAATTATTAACACGCAGTTAATATTTTTTTTCATTAATTGTATTAGTTTGAAACATATTCTTTAACAAAATTAATTCCTAATTCACGTAATGAATATAAGTATGCTTTGGAATTAAATTGCACTCAACAAACAAAAATAATTCTTCGGTATGGCATATTTTCATGAAGCCCGTGCCTTGAGAATGGGATAGAACCTTGTTTTAGGGAATGATGTGGCCCTTGGTGGACTTGGGAGTTTATTTTGAATGTTTAGCTTCTTGGAGATTTTGTTGATGTTATTTGGTTTTATCATGCTTTCTCCGTAATTTGCATGTGTATGGCAAACATTTGTGAGTTTACTAAGCATGGTTGGAGGACAAGAGACAAAGTCCGTGCTAGAATGGGTAAAATTAACGATAATCGTCGTAGCATGAGAATGTCTACAGAGTTGTTGCTACTGTGAGAGAATTTCCTAAGCATAAAACCTCCGAAGTATTAGATCGAGAAATAAACGCTTGCATATTATGAGAGGGGAGCTTCTACACGAGAGAGATTAGTTACTAAACGAGGAAAATTCGGTAGACAACTAGACAAATGACCAAAAAGAGAAGGTGAGGAAGACACTCTCACCGTGTTTCTGAAGTTGTCAAGTCATTGTTACCAACATGAGGCTTTGATCTAGATCATAACCTTCAACCTGCTTCTCACAAGTATTTTGAATTGTTCTAGATTAACCATCTTCCGGAGGATTGGGTCTGGGCGCTTCAAGGACATGAGCAAGTTCTTCGGATCTAAGAACAACTTTTAGATATCTTTGTCATTCCAATAAATTTGAACCATTCATTATATTTGATTCCAAAATATTATGGAGGTTCAAATGAGCACTCAACATTCAACAACAAAGATGTAAACATAAAGTAAGACTTTATTATCATGCATATCTACAAATTGAATATAGTAGATTTTAAAACAGCTTCATTTTGCTCCCATTATTTTGTTCCAAATCAATAACCCTCCTCTACATTGATTCGGAAGATTCATTAATCTTCTAATCGGTTAAGGATCTCAATGAACCCTAGTCAAACCTTTAGCTAGCTCAGCAAGCCAACTATGGTTACCAATGGTAGTTAAGTCTTCAACAATTGCAACACTTTGCAACTCCTTACTTTTGCTTGGGTAGTCAGTTAGTGACCGTACCAAGACACAGCCTATAAACCCTCAAGGCCTTGAGTTAGCTCAACAAACCAAGAGTTTTAGTTAAGTCAAACACCATCATTCAAAAAGTTCATAACTTTTATGATAAACTTTCTACAAGATAAATGGTCAGCTCGAGTTAGCTCAACAAGAGAACCATCAATCAAGAGTACTATTTTATCATAATAATGGAAGACATCATCCTTTTCAAACACTTTTGAAAAAGGAAAGACTTAATTATTTTTTGAGTGATTTTAATATGTTTGGTATATGATTCCTTGTGAAAGATCTTTATGTTTGGTATATTTTATTATGGGTTTGGGAAAGATCCTTATCTGGGAAAAAGAATAACTCGACTTGAAGAACCTAATCAAACATGACTCTGCTTGGTTGGCTCAATGGGTAGCAGATCTTCTTACATGGTCAGATTCTTCTTTGGAGCCTTCCCCACAAAAGCTCTGCTGGATAAAATTATTTGGTCTGCCACTTCAACTATGGAACTACCAAGCCCTGGTTAAGATTGGTGCTCAACTAGGCACACTAACAAAAATTGACGAGGCCACTTTAAATAAGCACTATTTTGAAGCAGTCCAAATGGTGATCTCCTTAGATTGAACTTCTAGATTGGTTGACTCCCTCCCTATTCTAGTAGATTGTTCAAAAGTAGCTATCCACGTTTCAGAGCATAGTTCAACTAGGTTTATGACTGTTGGGGTTATGCGCCTTCACTTGATGACAATGGGGACACCTCTAGTCTTCACAATGATGAGGAATCTACACAAGGGCATTCTGCAAGTTCCACCCTTCACATGACTGTTAAGGATCAGGTAGTTGCTAGCTCTATTGATTTGGCATCCTCAGCTAAGGTCATGACTTCTCAGGGGTTGCAATACTCAAAAAAAAAAGGAAGAGGCTACTGGAGCATCTCATCTAGATGCTCCTACCACTTCTGTTACTGCCATAGGCACAATCCTGCCTTGGAAACTTAACAAATTGTCATGGTGGTCTGCCTTAAAACTTTGAGCAGAGACCAGTTAGATCCCACTGTTGAAAGAGTTCTGGAAACTCAGGATGTTTTTTATTTAAATCGTCTGAAAGTGGCTATGTTTACTGCCTGTAGTCCTACAGATGACCCTGCTCCTCAGAGAGAGGTATTTATGTTTTCTCAAGAGTGTCTTGAATGCTATAAATCTCCAGTGCCTTATGCTGATCAGGTTCATTTGAAAAAGGTAGTCTTATTCCATAGGTGTTTGATAAATTTTTCTTGGAGGCTCATATGAATTTATCTCAGCAAACTTTAGACCAGGGCAATTAGATGTTCTCCAGCCTTTCCCTTCAAAAAATGTAGCCACTAATAACCAGCACATCTCATCTTCTTCAAAATATTTCCCTCCTCTAAGAGTTTCAAAGCAAGGTGAAGTTGCCACACCAAAAAAAGTTATATTCCAAAAAAGAAAAGGTAGTGGCCCTAAAACAAGGAGCTAAACAAGCAAGGAAAATAACCCAATAAGAGAAAAGGATATAGCAGTTCTAGAAGATTGGACCAGTCACCTTACTGTACAACAAAGAGACTCTTCTGTCCTGGACTTATCTACTGATCAATTAGAGGCAGAAGCTTATCACATAATAGAGATTGGAAAACTATTGGGGTTAATATATAATTTGGATCCTCAGCAAACCAAAGAGAAACGGATAAATATTAACTGCCCAATTATGAAGTCTGCCAGACCTTAGGCACTTGAGATGCCACGAGATTCAGAAGATCATATCTCTATATGAAGTTACCACATATAATCTCGGAGGCCTTAGTGGCCAAGGTAGCAAGAAGAGAGTGAAAAATCTTATCCCAACATAATTACCTGGCTTTGTGAGCCTTCGAGAGACCAAAATGGAACTTGTTGATAGAAAATTATGTAAATACTTATGGTATGACGAAGATTTTGATTGGATTAACAAGGGATCCTTAGGGAAATCTAGTGGTCTGCTATGCATCTGGAATAAATTTGCTTTTATTAGGCTCAGCATTACTTCTGGAGATGGTTTCTTACTAGGTTCAGGGAACTAGTTTTCAGAAACAATCACTTCTCATATGCTGAATATTTATGGTCCTAACGATTCGGGAGCAAGGGAGATCCAATGGAAGCAAATCTTGGATATACATCAAGGTAAAGAAGAGGATAAATGGTATCTTATGGGCGATTTCAACGCTGTTTTAGATACTTCCCAGTGCTCCTTGGATCATGAGATCAATGCGTTTTAGATTTTGTCAATGGTATGTATCTTTAAGATCTAAAAATGGAAAGAAAGAAATTTACTTGGAATCTAAAGTCCTTTACAGCCATGAGTAGGCTTGATAGATTTCTAGTGAATGATGCATGGCTGGGAAATGACATATCATGGACTCAATCTTGCCTTGATAGGGATGACTCTGATCATTGCCCCGTATCCCTTTGCTACAACTTCAAAGATTTAGGTTCTAAACCATTTAAAGTACTTGATAGCTAGCTGGAAAATGGTGACTTCATTACTGTTGTGGAAAATCTTTGTTCTAAAATAAATCCAGGGTTTTTTTCAAGTCACAGGTTGAATTTCAATATAAGAGAAATGAGGGCAGGAATCAAAGAATGGAATAATCTGCATCCAAGGAGCACCTTAGCTCACAAAAAGCAACTATTGGACCAAGTTGCTGATCTGGAAATTAATGCTGAACAAAGCTCTCAGCTTACTGAACCTGGTGTGCACCTGATTTTGAGCAAACAACAAGAACTTCAGGTAATATCAAGAAACATCGACAACCTATATTTCCAGAAATCAAGAATCAATTAGATTAAACAAGTAGATGCCAATTCAGCCTATTTTCATAGGTGGATCCAAAAGAACAGGATAAGAAATTCCATCCAAGGCATTTATGAGGGAAATACATGGTTAGAGGATCTAGAAGCTATAAAGGGATGTTTCAGACAGCATTTTTCAGAAAGGTTTTCTAAGGTGCAGTGGAACACGCCGAAGATTCACAACATCAGATTTCACCAATTCTCACAATTGTCTTAAGAAAAACTTGTTAGACCCTTCCCAGAAGCTGAAATATTGGCTGCTATTCAAAATTGTAGAAGTAAAAAGAGTCGAGAGCCTTATGATCTAAATATTAAATTCATCTAACAGTTTCTTCACCTCTTTAAATCTGACAACCTGCAACTGTTTGTTGAATTTTACAAAAACTACAAATTAGCCATGGGAAGCAATGAAACACATTTATCTGCTAGCCAAAACTGCCACACCTCTGTAGGTTCAGGACTTCAAACCTATCACTCTATTTGGTGCTATTCCTAAGATCATCTCTAAGGTCCTAGAGAAGAGCCTTAGCTCGGTTATGAATGAGATCATATCCCCTAATTCGATGACATTTATTAAAGGAAGAAAGATGCTGGATGGAGTCCTTATAGCAAATGAGGCAGTGGATGAGGCAAAGAAACTAAAAAAAAGGCTATCAACTTCAAGGTAGACTTTGAAAAGGCCTTTGGCACTAAAAATTGGGGTTATCTAAGAATGCTATGGCCCAAATGGGGTTCTCTCAAAGCTGGATTTGGTGGATAATAGACTACTAGAATCTGCCTACTCCTCCATCCTCATAAATGGTAGCCCTATGAAAGAATTTTTCCCGTAGAGATGACTCGACCAAGGTGACCCTTTCTCTCCTCTGCTCTATCTAGGGGCAGCTGAGAGCCTCTCAATTTTGATCAATAAGGTTGTGAGCCTAAATCTTTTTGAAGGCGTAGAAGTTGGCAGAGCTAAAGTCCAGCTTTCTCACTTATAGTTTGCTGATGACACGTTGCTGTTTGGACAAGCTAGCTGGAAGACAATCAAAACTTTGAAATCTATTATACTCAACTTCAAATCACTTCAGGGCTGCGCATCAACTTCTCAATGAGCAGTCTGCTGGGGATTAATATGTAGCAGCCTGCCTTAGATAAAATGGCACATATCTGGGCTGGAAAACTGGCTCCTTTCCATTCAGGTATCTCGGCCTTCCCATTGGATCTT
This sequence comes from Pinguicula moranensis, assembly GCA_028565015.1. NCBI lineage: Eukaryota > Viridiplantae > Streptophyta > Magnoliopsida > Lamiales > Lentibulariaceae > Pinguicula > Pinguicula moranensis. Next base: position 663,560 of record JAOWBN010000034.1, on the reverse strand, counting down.
ATCCTATTAGACTATCTACTTGGCAGCCATTGGTGGACAAATTTAGTAAGGTACTAAATTGTTGGGACCATAGATATTTATCCTTAGGTGGAAAGTTAATCCTCATGAACTCAGTCCTCAATGCCCTACCTTCTCACTTCTTCTCCTTCATGAAAGCTCTAGCTTCTATCATCCATAATCTAGACAAAATTCAGAGATCATTTTTTTCAGGAATAGCAGCAAGGATCACAGAAAGGTTTGCTGGATCTACTGGAATAAAATGACTGCTCCATTAGCAAATGGAGGTATGGGGGTCAAAAGCTTAAAAGCTTTTAATGAAGCTTTGCTGGATAATGGGGAAAACGCCTGCTCCCAGGTGGTTTAGATCTAGCTATGCAGATTCTTCGTTCAAGATATGGCATTGAAGGTTGTCTATTTGTGGGAAGGTGAGAGAATTATCTAAACCTCTGGCATCTAGGAGTTAGCGAGGCAGAAGAAGGGGAAATTTTTATGCTTCTACATGGTGGGACAACCCACAGGAAATTCTCAGCTCCAGCTGGTTCAGTCAGCTAGTCAAACTGGATGTTGGGACAGGTGCAACTATCAGATTTTGGAAGGATTCCTGGCTTCTTAATATTTCTTTAGCAGAGCGATTCTGAAGACTATGTAGAACCACTCTACACCAAAATGCTCTATTATCAGAATATATGAAGTATAAGACCTCTCAGAATATCTGAAGTACAAGACCTATCTAATCTATGCCTTCTGCTGCGGGACGTCTGTCTCTCAACTACCTGCAGGGATAAATACTCCTTTAACACTGTCTCATAAGGAAAATACACGGTTAAAAAAGCATATGATAGGATCTTAGAAGATTCTAACTTACCATATTCTTCTCAGGAGGTTGCTGTTCTTAGTAATCTATGGATGGCTATGGCTCCTAAGAAAGTTCTCATCTTTGTCTGGAAACTCCTTCAAGACTCTCTGCCTACCAAAGGATCCCTTCAGTTGCGTCATATCATTCCTACAGATCAGGATATCAGGTTCTCCATCTGTCACTCTGGTAATGAATCGGTGAACATATTTTCATAAATTGTTCTCTAGTTTTGCAGGTTTGGACAGCAGTGAAGGACTGGCTTACTTCCCATGAGATTAACGAGCTGCCAGATACACAAGCTCCTTCATTATAAGATTTAATTTCAGCAAGACCTTGCAGTATCAATATAGTAGCCTGGAGAACTATCGGGGCTACTAAGGTCTGGTTAGTGTGGAAGGCCAGAAACCTGAAATTCTTTCAAGCCTAAGATTCTAGCTACATAAACATCGTGTCTAACATCAAAAGAACATCCTCGCTATGGATCTTAGCCAATAGACATGACCATTCTTGGCCCTACTCTTTCACAGATTGGCTCCTTTATGCTCTTTGTTGTATATCCTTTTAAGCTTTACATCTATCTATGCAACTGACCTAAACCAGGATCTCACACTTACTCATGCTTAAACAGGGGTTGTCTTTGTTAAGATGTCAGGCTAACATTTTACAGGAATGCAAGAAGATTTACATATCCCTGGTGACTGGAATGGCTTCTGAGCAGCGACATACCTTGGAAAACTATTGCACTATTGTGCCAGGGCTGATAGGTATCAGCAGCTGTACCATAATATAAACCTGCAGTGACACTGCCTCTTTCGGTTCTTCTGCCACTAGAGCAACGCATTCTGCAAAGTTTTCCTTTTTGCTGTACCTTGAGGCTACTGAAACTTTTATGCTTTGAATATGCCCATAACAATCTGTAATTTTTAGCAGGAGCTTTCAAGAGGAATACAAACTTTTCTTATGCATTTTGTACAATAAGCAGACATATTTTATAGAATTATTTATGTTTGTTTTTGTACCACTTTACTGTATTTTCATCTCTTTTCGGTATAGTTTAGGACAGCAAAACAAATGACCTGATAGCCTCTCTCAAAGGCTAATTATGGTGAAACTCTCTCTTGATGACATTTGCAAGGATCTCTAAGTCTTGGTAACTTTGTAATTGACTTGAAAGCTGTTGGTTTTTTAAATGGCAAAAGTAGTTTATTGTCTCCAGTTTTCTTCTTCCATAGCTTTCTGTACTTACAATTGGTGGAGGTACACTTGTCAGGCAGTGTGCCAGGACTAGAAAATGTTATCCAGGTAGTGGGGGATTATGTTTGACATGCGATCTTTATTTACATAATAGATTGCACTAGTCTATTCTCATTGCTTATGATCTGCTAGACTGCTTTTTCGAAATGCAGCACTCTCTTACAGGGATAGCCCACCAATCTTAATTGAGTTGTGTACCAAGATCTCTATGATGGGAATTAACAATGTGACAGTCATAACATTTGGATTTGGTGAAGAGCGGATGTTGGCGATGATCTGAATGCCGAGCTGCGTTGTGATCTACTATGACGCTAGGTGAGGAAAATGAAGATTACCCAGATCATCCACAAAGAGTCTAGCTATTAGATCTTCCATGAGATGTAGATCATAGTGCTTGTATATAGGCCTCTCTTTGTATATTTTCTTTTTTCTTTCATTTTTGTACATTTCTTATTTTATTTATGACAGTTGCCTTATTAAGAAAAAAAATAAGAAGAGTGTAAAGCAAGAGAACAGGAGAGTCGAAGAAAAGAGGGATTTTGAGTCACCATCTTGCAGCTCTGATATGATTTTCTTATGATCTTGTGATGAACTCAATGTTGTGTGTTTGTAAACCAACTCGTGCCTTTAGCATGAGCTAAACCTTTAAATCTAGGGGAGCGATGTAACCCTTAAGGAACTCGGGGAGTTTATGGAATGTTTACCATGCGTAGTTGTCCTTATAGTATTTGATCTTGTTGTTCTTCATCCTCATCTATTTATATCTGATCAAACGTGAATAGATGCACTAACCATAATGGGAGGTCGAGAGATACAAATTATGCTAGACATTGCGAGGTCACATTGGTTGTTATAGCATGAGAATGCCTATAGGATCGGTGCTACGGTGTGAGGATCACTTGAGAGTAATGTATCTTGTTTATCTGTATGTGGATCGAGAGATGCTCATTTATAAACTTGTGAAGGTTGCTTACAGCTCGAGAGAGATAAAGGTCTAAGATAGATGAATCCGGTAGGCACAATATGATAATTAATGCATACTAGTAAGGTTATAAATCTACGTGAGGGACATAAGTGGTGAAGTTGCATTCCCCTTGGATATCTCAACTCTTTGTGTCAGATCTATCTCCGTTCCACTGCATTTTATTCTTCTATGTTCATTGCCTGATTTATAATTATTGAGTAGAGTAGTACCAACATCAATGCAGTTGTATACTTTTCAAATTGTATAAAACTTGTGAATGTTAGTGATTGCTTATCCAAATCCCTGAGGTTCAACATCCTACTCCATCACTTTATTACTTATGCGACGTGTACACTTGCACCACAAAAGTGCATCACGTATATGCGCATCAGGAAGAAGTCAAACAATTGATGAACAAGTCTCTCTAGCCATTACATGCCCAACTTGACCAAATAGAAGATAGGGATGGTCAAGAGCAAACCCAAGAGCAACCCAACCATGATGATGAAGAGGAGTTGGACGCATGAGGCCAGGAACCATATGTGCCCCGAGGCTGTACTGGTGTTTGGATCCATGGGGGCATGAGACCAGTTACACCTAGGAGGGATGTTGAACCACCAAGGCAAGATGATGAACCACCAAGGCGAAACCAAGACAAAGACCTAGGGAACGTTAAAGTAAAGATCCCCTAATTCCAAGGCAATATGGACCGAAAACTATACTTTGAGTGGGAGATGAAGGTGGAGATGGTGTTTGGGTGCCATAACTACATGGAACGAGAAAAGGTTAAGTTGGTTGCTATAGAATTCACTCATCATGCTATAATTTCGTGGGACCAGGATAAGACCAATAGGAGGAGATACCATGAGCTTGAGGTGGAAACTTTGAATGTTATGAAGGCATTGATGAGGAGGAGGTTCATGCCTAACCATTACTTCCAGAGCTTGTATAAAAAGTTGCAAAGACTAAAGCAAGGCACGAGGAGCATAGAAGAATACCACAAGGAGATGGAGGTGGCTATGATCCAAGCCAACATTCAGGAGGATTGAGAGGCCACCATGGCACATTTGCTCCATGGTCTCAACCAAGATATTGCATATGTGATTGAGCTTCACCATTATGTGGAAATTAGTGATATGCTCTACCAAGCAATCAAGGTGGAGGAGCAATTAAAGAAAAAAAGGTTCGAGGAGAGTAGCCATCCTGGCCACTTCTAGTTCGTGTAAGCCAAGTTCCTCCAAATGGGAAAAACCTAAGGATGAAGCACCATAGGTGATCAAGCCAAGTACTGCAACTTCCATAGATACAAATGTTCCTAACCCTACTTGAAATAGATACATCAAATGCTTCAGATGCCAAGGAGTGGGGTACATCGCTAGCTAATGTCCCAACAAGAGAATCATGGTGCTAGGCGCACAAGGGGAATATGAAACCGAGGAGGATGAGAAAGATGGTGAGGTTGAAGACCAAAATGCGATGGCGGGAGAGTTGACAGTGGGTGTTGTACAAACGTGGCCAACATCTATATGGTGAGAAGCTTGGATTGACCCATACAAAGCACCCAAAGCCGTACCGATTACAATGGTAGAACAATTGCTGGGAGGTTCGAGTCAATAAGCAAGTTCTTCTTCCTCTCATCATAGGGAAGTATGAAGATCAAGTGTTATATGACGTCATTCCCATGGATGCGTGTCATGTTCTACTTGGAAGGTCATGGCAATTCGATGTCAATGCCATTCACGATGGTCGAACAAATAGGTACTCTTTACAACACAATGGCAAGACCATATCTCTTGTACCCCTGTCCCCAAAGTAAGTGATTGAGGATCAAATGAAATAACAAAAGAAAACAGAAAGTGGGAATGAAAAAAAGATGAGAGTACGAGTGAAAAAAAGAATCGAGTGATAAGAAAGACACAAGGGAAAAGAAGAGAGAAAAAGAAAGTTTATGGCCTTCAAAAGTGAGTGAAAAGTTGCCATGTATGCAAAACAAGCCTTTATTGTACGTAGGTACAAGGAAGCTCTCATTTCTAACCCTCTTGTCAGTTCACTATCGAGCACCATTCATTTTTTGTTGCAGGATTTTCATGATGTGTTCCCAGAGGAGATTCCACACGACTTGCCACCAATCCTAGGAATCGAACACCAAATTGACCTCATCCCTGGAGCAACACTTGCAAACAAGCCAACCTATTGTAGCAACCCTGAAAAGATCAAGGGGATGTAGAGACAAGTGGATCAGCTAATGGCTAAGGGTCAAGTTAGAGAAATCCTAAGCCCATGTGCTGTACCAACCTTGTTGGTACCAAAGAAGGACGAAACATGGAGGATGTGCATAGACTGCCACGCCATCAACAATATTACGGTTAAGTATCGCCATCCCATACCCCATTTAGATGATATGCTAGATGAACAACATGGTGCTAGCTTGTTTTCAAAAATTGATTTGAAAAGTTGATATCATCAAATTCGGATGAAGGAAGGTGACGAGTGAAAGGCTATCTTGAAGACGAAGTATGGTCTATATGAATGGCTAGCCATGCCACTTGGGCTGTCAAACCCCCCTAGAACGTTTATGAGATTAATGAATTATATTCTTCGTGCATTCCTTGGTAGATTTGTTGTTATCTATTTTGATGATATACTTATCTATAGAAAATCAATACATGATCATGTTGAGCATTTGAGGGTCGTACTAGACGTGCTTAGGAAAGAAAAGTTGTATGCTAATATTGCAAAGTGCACCTTTTGTACGAATAAGGTCATCTTTATTGGTTTTGTTGTAGGGAAATAAGGCATTGAGTGAGAAAAAAGTGAAAGCCATTAGGGAGTGGCCAACACTTACTACCATCAGCGAGGTGAGAAGTTTTCATGGATTGGCAAGCTTCTACCGATGCTTTGTCAAGAAATTCAGCATGTTTGCTGCACCTTTCACCACGGTCACAAAGAAGAATCAGCAATTTATGTGGGGAATGGAGCAAGAACGGGCGTTTGCAATGTTAAAGGAAATGTTAAGTAATACTCCACTACTATCTTTACCTGATTTTTCCAAAACATTTGAGGTTGAATGTGATACGTCGGGTATAGGTATTGGTGTTGTCTTAATGTAGGAAGGGAGGCCTATATCTTATTTTGGCAAGAAGTTGAGCGGAGCCACCCTCAAATATCCAACATATGACAAGGAACTATATGCCCTAGTTCGAACATTTGAAAATTGGCAACCTTACTTGTGGCCAAAGGAGGTCGTGATTCACACAGACCATGAGTCCCTCAAGCACATGAAGGGGAAACACAAGCTCAATCGGAGGCATGCGAAGATGATGGAGTTTGTGGAGACATTTTCCTATGTCATTAAATACAAATAAGGTAAGGAGAATGTGGTAGCCGATGCCCTTTCTCAGAGGTACACTCTTATCTCTGTACTTGATGCCAAGTGTTTAGGTTTTGAACTTATCAAAGAAATGTATGCTAAAGACTCTGATTTTGTAACCATCTACCAAGTTGTGAGCATGTTGCATTTAACAAATTTTGCCGACATGAGGGATACCTTTTCATGCCTCGTTGTTCATTGTGTGATTTAATTGTTCTTGAGACACATGGTTGGGGGCTCATGGGGCAATTTGGAATTGCAAAAAACTTTAAAGTCTTGCATTAACACTAATTTTGGCCGGGAATGAAAAGGGACGTTGAAAAAGTTTGTGAAAGATGTGTAATTTGTAAACGATCTAAATATACACTTAAAGCACATGGTTTGTAAACACCAGTCCATATCCCTAGTGAGCCATGGCCGGATATTTCCATGGACTTTGTACTCGATTTGCCAAGGTCCAAAGGGGGAAGGGATTTCTTTTTGTGGTTGTAGATAGATTTTTGGAAATGGCACATTTCATAGCATACCACAAAACTGATGATGCATCACATCGCTAATCTTTTTTTCAAAGATGTGGTTAGACTACATGACATGCCTAGGATCATCCTGTTGGATAGGGATGCTAAATGTTTGAGTTATTTTTAGAAAACTTTGTGGGGAAAGTTGGGTACTAAATCGCTTTTCTCTACAACATGCCTTTCACAGACAGACGGTCAAACTGAAGTCGTTAATCAATCCTTATCATCTTTACTACATGCACTTATCATTAAGAATCTAAAAACATGGGAAGATTATTTACCTCATGTGGAATTTGACTACAATAGGAGTGTTCATTATGCAACACAGTTTTCTCCATTCGAAATTGTATATGGTTTTAACGCGTTATCTCCTTTGGATCTAACCCCTTTGACAATAAGTGAACACACCAAATTAGATGAAAAGAGAAAGGCTGAAATGGTGAAGATGATGCAAGAGATCTCTAAACAACATAGAGAAAAGGAAGAGCCAATACGTCCAACAAGCAAACAAAAGAGTTTGAACCAGGAGACTGGGTTTGGCTATGTATAAAAAAGGAAAGATTCCCTCAAAAGAGGAAGTCCGAGTTATTGCCATGAGGAGATGGGACATTGCAAGTTTTGGAACAAATAAATGACAATGCTTATAAACTTGACTTGCCAGGTGAGTATAACGTCATTGGTTCATTTAATGTTTCCGACTTATGTCCTTTTGATGCCGATTCATATTTGAGGACAAATCCTTATCAACAGAGAGGGAATGATGCAACCCATGTTGCACTCTTAACCACACTCACAGCGCAAGCTAGCAAGGACATAAACCAAGGGGGTGACGAGCCTTTGAAGTTCGTCAAACAGCCAATGACACGAGCTAGGCCCAATTGATTCAAGGAGGGCCTTGAATTGTTGCTCTAAGGCATAAGAGCCGAACCCACAAATCAAATAAAACATGGAGATTTTGTTCCATCAAGCTCAAGTGATCAAGTCCAAACTCAAGCCCAACATGCCATGACAAGTCAACTTGGACAAGTTCCATTTGTTCACTTGATTGGCCTATTCGAGATGGCCCAAGATCATGAATCCCATGCCCATGCAAAGCTAGACCAAGGAAGCTTCTAGAGGCTTCAAGACCATGCATGTCCATTGGTCAAAGAGGATTTAAGTCATGACAATTGGAAGTACTCCAAATCCTTCGAATTTCATGACATGTGACATACATTTCCAACTCAAAGGCCATGATAAAAAATAGCTTAAATTATGTACATGTATGTTATTTAATGATGATTCATGGACTCCTTTGGCTATAAAAGGAGCCCTTGGTCGAAACTTTAGGGATAATTTTATTTTAGTTCATGTTTTTGTGAGATATAATCTCCTTTCAACTTTTATAAAACTCTTTCAACTTATCTTTTTATTGTTTGAGAAACGTGGCATCAGTTTTACTAATTCTTATCTTTTTGAGTTTGAATGGAACAAGATTTACATAGGATTCTTTAAGCGGTGAATTTATTTCCATAAAACTCATAGGTCTGGTCCACACCTCCCACACAGGTGTTGGGCCAAATACTTGATAAGTTTGTCAATTTTTCGGTCCTTTCTTTTGAACCATCAATTTGGTATTGGATTTAGTCACATGTTGACTAGGTTCTTATAACCAATGATCGCGTGAATGAGCTCGAGAGGAGTGATGCATTAAGGTTTCAAGAAGGTCCAATTACACGCCTAAAAGCCAAGAGATAAAGAGGCTTTAGGCTTATTAATCCAAGAAGTTTGGGCCCGAGGAGTACAAGATAGACCCCACGGCCCATCAACCATAAGTTGGCCCCACGTAAGTTGAGAGATTTCATAGAGAAATAAAGAGAAATCAAAAGGAGAGACAAATAGGCCATGAGAGAAAATAAGAGTGAAAAAAGAGTGTTACACGTGAGGCACCCCCAAACGTGAGCACAAACGAATTGTATTTGGCCCAAAATATTGAGATCAAGAAAGCTTTACATTCTCATGTTTATTTGATTTTACTTATGTATAATGAAACCTTATTATCTAATTATGATATTGTTGGTAATCTACCAAGCAGGATTGTTTTTCTCTTGTAGGAATTCACATATGTGATGCTAGGGGATCTACATATGGTTCGCCCCCTATACGCAAAATCGAGCATCATATTGATTTTGTTCCAGGAGCTACTATTCTAAATAGGCCAGCCTATAGAAGTAGCCCAAAATAGACTAAGGAGTTGCCAAGGCAGGTGGACGAGTCACTAGCCAAGGGGCATGCCAGAAAAGAGCACAAGCCCGTGCGTCGTACCTATACTACTAGTGCCAAAAGGATGGAACTTGGAGGATGTGTACTAATTGCATGGCCATCAATAACATAATGGTAAAATATTGTCATCCTATTCCTAAGTTAGATGATATGCTTGATGAGTTGCATGGGCATGTTTGTTTTCCAATATTGATTTGAGGAGCGGATATCATCAGATTCGAGTGAAGGAAGATGATGAGTTGGAGTGTGCTTTCAAAATTAAGTATGGATTGTATGAGTTGTTGGTTATGCATTTTGGATTGACTAATGTACCTAGTACTTTCATACGACTTATGAATCATGTTTTACGAGCTTTCCTAGGTAAATTTGTTGATGTATACTTTAATGATATCTTAATTTACTCGATGAGCATGTGATACATATTAGGAGAGTGTTAGAAGTTCTTCGTGAGAAGAAGCTTTATATTAACCTTAAGAAGTGCACCTTTAGCACAGACAAGCTTGTGTTTATTGGTTTTGTTGTGAGCATGAATGGCATTGAAGTGGACGAGGAGAAGGTGAGAGCCATCAAAGAGTGGCCAATGCCCACGCCTGTGAGGCAGGTGAGAAGTTTCCACGACTTGGCTAGCTTTTATAGTCATTTTGTGCGAGATTTCAGCAGCTTAGTCACCCCCATCACGGCCTTAATCAAGAAAAATATGCCATTAAAGTGTGGAGAAGAGCAAGACATGGCATTTGAGGTCATAACAGGAAAGTTATCACAAGCCCCTTTACTTTCTTTGCCTAATTTTGCTAAGACATTCGAAATTTAATGTGATGCTTCTGGTGTAGGTGTTGGTGCAGTGTTGATCTAGGAAGGACGACCAATTACATTCTTTAGAGAGAAAGTGAGTTGTGCTACTTTGAACTACCCAACCTATGACAAAGAAATGTAAGCTTTGGTTTGAGCTTTAGAGAATTGGCAGCATTATCGATGGCCAAAGGAGTTCATGATCCATTGGGACCATGAGTCCTTGAAGTACCTCAAGAGCCAACAAAATCTCGATAGATGACACACCAAGTGGGGTGAATTCATAAAAACTTTTCCTTATGTAATCAAGTATAAACCAGGTAAGGAGAAAGTGGTTTTTTTTTATAAGCTAAATTTTCATATATAATATAAGTTATTTACAGAGGTGTGCATCAGCGCAACGCAAAATAGAAAAACAAAGACCATAGACCAACTTAAACATACTCAGGAGAATGTGTCTATTGATGCAGTTTCTCTAAGGTACTCTCTTATTTCTTTACTATAAACCAAATTACTTGGTTTCAAGAATATTAAAGGTTTGTATGAGTCTGATCACGACTTTCGGAATGCTGGTTTTGAGAAATTTTATAGGCATGATGGGTTCCTTTTTGTGAAAATCATTTATGCATGACTATGTATTCTATACGAGAGCAACTTGTGAAAGAAGCTCATGGTGGAGGGTTGATGGGACACTTTGGAATAGCTAAGACTTATGATGTTATGCATGATCATTTTTATTCACCTAACATGAAGCATGATGTTATTCGTGTATGTGAAAGTTGTGTAACATGCAAGTTAGCTAAATCTAAATTAAACCCCCATGGAATATACACCCCTTTACCTATTCCTAATGAACCTTTGGGTTGATATTTCAATGAATTTTGTTATGGGGTTGCCTAGGTCAAAAAAGAGGAGGGAGTCTATTTTTATTGTTGTGGATAGATTTTCTAAAATGGCTCATTTTATACCTTGTCACAAAACTGATGATACTTCTCATGTTACTGACTTATTCTTTAAAGAAGTTGTTATATTGCATGGTGTGCCTAACACTATTGTTTCTTATAAGGATGCAAAATTCTTAAGTTACTTTTGGAAGACTGTGTGGTCTAAGTTAGGGACTAAGTTATTGTTTTCAACTACTTGTTATCCCCAAACTGATGGACAAATTGAAGTTGTCAATAGAACTCTAGGAACATTCTTGCGTACACTTATTTCTAAGAACTTGAAAACTCGGGCATGTTGAATTTGTATACAATATAGTTATTCATTATGCAATACAATATTTACCTTTTGATATGGTTTATGGTTTCAATCCTTTATCTCCTATGGATTTAACTACTCTACCTTTGAGTAAAAGATTGAAGTTGGATGGCAAGAAGAAGGCTGAATTTGTCAAGACCATTCATGAGAAAGTACGAGCTAAAATCGAGAAAAAGGCAGCATTAGTTATCAAACACGCCAACAAGGGTCGCAGGAAAGTGATTATCGAACCCGGGGATTGGGTTTGGCTATATCTGAGGATTGAAAGGTTTCCAGAAAAGCGCAAATCCAAACTTATGCCACGTGGAGAAGGAAATTTTCAAGTGATAGCCAAGATCAATGATAATGCATACAAGCTTGATCTTCTTGGTGAGTATAATGTTACTGCTACTTTCAATGTTGCAGACTTACTTCCATTTGATGTATACGATGATTTGAAGACGAATCCTTCTCAATAAGGGAAGAATGATGTAACCCAAGTTGCACCCGGCCCGTCCACTGAAAGAGGCATCCATGTGCAACCCATTGAAGAGGCCAATGATGGCGTGAACGAGCTCGAGCGGAATGATCCATTAAGGCTTCAAGAAGGCCCATTTACACACCTAAGAGGCAAGAGATTTAAAGAGACTTTATACTTATTGATCCAAGAAGTTTGGGCCATAAGAATACAAGATGGACCCCATGGCCCATTTACCATAAGTTGGACCCACGGACCATTGCATAAGGTTGCCCAACCCATCACTTTTATTCAAGTCATGTATCAACGAGAAGCCCAAATTCAAGGCCTAAAGACACGGCCCAATTTCGAACCAACAAATTGAAAACACTTTCCCACAAATTGAAGACACCTTGTCCACAAAAGAGTCCTACACGTGCATGATAAGTGAAGTTTGAGGGAACAAGCCTTTGTCATGAAGAGCCCAAATCTCATGGGATACTAAATAGATAAGGCTATTTCTATTTATGCTTTTTTATAGTAGGTTATTTCCTAGTCTTGTTTAGCTAATTTGAGACCTAGTAGCATGGAGAACTTGTTCCCTCTTCTCCCTATAAAAGGGTGCACAACCCCAACTCAAAAAAGACACAAGTTTTGATTTTAAGTTTTGTGAGAAGTATTCTCTTTTGGTTTTAAACAATTCTTCGACTTATCTTTTGTTTTGGTTAAGTGGCGTCGATTCATATAGAACTTATCCTTGATTCTTGATTAGCACAAGTTGTTTTTAGGAAATTATTTGGTGGCATTATCGGTTACATAAATCATGACTTCTCGTTAGTTGACACAAAATTGTCATCAGGCAAAAGCACAACAAATTCGTCCCTTCTAGATCTTTTTTTTTGAATCTTGAATTGGTGTGGGATTTTGCCACAAGTTTGGAAAGGATTCATATCATTTAATGTTCAAGTTACTTAGTTCATTGTAGCTTTGAGACCAAAAATTGCCTGGCTCACGGATGTGGGCGTTGGCCACTCTTTGATGTCCCTTACCTTCTCTTCATCCACTTCAATGCCATTCCTGCATATAACAAAACCAAGAAACAAAAGCTTGTCCGTGCTAAAAGTGCACTTCTCAAGGTTAGCATACAACTTTTCCTTTCGAAGAACTTCCAACACGTTTCTAATATGCTCAACATGCTCATCTAAGTGTTTTGAATATCAATATATCATCAAAATAGACAACCACAAATTTTCCAAGGAAAGATCTTAAAACATGATTAATGAGTCCCATGAAAGTACTAGGGGTATTAGTTAATCCAAAAGGTATAACCACTATTCATACAATCCATACTTAGTCTTAAATGCACATTTCCATTTATCACCTTCCTTCATATGTATATGATGATATCCAATCTTTCAATCATTCTTGGAAAATAAACATGCACCATGCAACTCATCAAGCATATCATCCAACAAATGGATAGGGTGACGATAGTTTACTGTTATGTTGTTGATGGTTCTACACTCAGTACACATCCTCCAAGATCCAACCCTCTTGGGAACGAGTAGTACGGGTACGACACATTGGCTTAGGCTTTCTCTGGCGTGCCCCCTGGCTGGTAACTCGTCCAGTTGTCTTTGCAACTCTCTAGTTTCCTTAGGGCTTCTTCTATACGCTGGTGTATTTGTTATGGTAGCTCCACAAACAAAATCAATTTTATGTTCAATGCCTCTAATTGGGATGAACCCGATGGTAGCTGTTCTAGAATGACATCGGCAAATTATTGCAAGAGAGAAATAATTTTGCTTGGTAAAGTACTAGTAAGGTCGTTAGTTGTGATTAAGGCTTCTTTGCACATAAGTATAATCATAGAAACACGAGAATTGAAATCACTCTTGATCTCACTCTTTTGGGCCAAATAAATTTTTTTCTTTCTCTCATTCTTTTTTCCTATTTTTTTCGCTCTTTTTTTGTCATGGCTTCTTTTCCTTTCTTTTTTGTCTCTCTTTCTTTTTCTCTAAATAATTTCAATTTACATTGGTCCTTATTGACCTTTTTGGATGTAAAGGTACAAGTACAATAGTTCTACCTCTATAAACAAATGAATATCTATTTGTGCACCCATCATGTGTTACACTCTTGTTGAACTGACATGGTCTCCAAAGTAGAATACGGCATGCATACATGGGTACTATATCGCATAAAACATTATCTTTATACTTCCAATCACAAAAGGAACTATCACTGGTTTAACCACGTGCATCTCTTCATTGTCATTCAACCACTAAAGTCGATATGGGTTTGAGTGTTTGATCGTCTCAGGATTCATCTATTGTACAAAGTAGGTACTAGACACATTTGCAGAATTTCCTTCATCTATGATCACACTGCAAACTATATTAGTGACAAAACAACGCGTATGAAAGAGATTCTCACGTTTAGTTTTATCATCTTATTCTTTGGTTTGCATGCTCAAGACTCGTCGAACCACTAACATAACTCAAACTGCAGCCTTGGTCTCAACTTCCTCAGCCTCATCTCCACTTGGTTCGGCCTCTTCATCCGATGAGATCTTTCCATCGAGCTAAGGAGCATAACTCGTTGATTCGGGCACTGGAACACAATATGATCTAAACCTTGGCACTTCAAACATTTCATATCATGGTGTCTTGATGTAGAAGGTGTAGAAGTACCTTTTGTTTTCAACTACATGCCACCCCCAAATAGGTGGACAAAATGAAGTAGTTAATAGGACATTATCTTCCTTATTACGTGCCATCATCAATAAGAATCTAAGGACATGCGAATATTTCTTGCCACATGTGTAATTTGCTTATAATAGGAGTGTTCATTATGCTATTCAATTTTCTCCTTTTGAAATTGTGTACGGCTTTAATCCCTTATCCCCACTTGATCTAATGCCTTTACCTATGAGTGAACGAGTTCATGCAAATGGCAAAAAGTAAGGCAGACATGGTGAGAGCAATTAATGAAACTGCCCGAAAGAACATTGAGTGAAGAACAACACAATACGTGCAACGGGCCAACAATGGGTAAAGAAAAGTAGTGTTTGAACCAAAAGAATGGGTGTGGTTACACCTACGCAAGGAGAGATTCTCTGATAAGAGAAGATGGCTCTTTCCAAGTACTTGAGCGCATCAATGACAACACTTACAAGCTAAAGCTACCCAGTGAGTATAATGTGAACACAACATTAAATGTCTATGATTTATCTCCATTTGATGCAGGTACAAATTTGAGGACAAATCCTTCTCAAGAAGGAAGGAATGACGAGAACCATGTCTCAATACCTTCGGCCAAGGAGACAACCCGAGGGCGACTGACCCCGTGCTACTACCTGATATGAATACTTGCCGAACTTGAGGCAAAACCCCACACCCAATTCAATGATTCAAAACACATAATTAAAAAGAGCGAATATATTGTGCTTACGCCTGAAGAAAACTTGTTTTAAACAACGAAAAGTCACGGAAATTGTAACCGAGAATGCCACTGAATAATCCCCTAAAATCAACTTTACGCTAACAAAGAATTAATGATAAGTTCTTAAAAAATGACGTTACTTAAATTGAAAATAAAATAAAAGTCAAAAATTGATTTAAAACCAAAAGTGAATATTATTCTAACAAAAATGCTTAAAATCAAGGTATATTACATATATTCGGTCATGCCCCTTATATACAGGAGTAAGGGGTTAAAATTTGGGACTAGTTCCCCACTAGGAATCTAATTCTAACTCGATAAACATAATTAAAAAGCTTCTTTATCAATTAGGCATGGATAAGGAATTTTTCAAGTCTAAATAAGTGATAATTAAGTAATATCCTTATCTAAAGATTTGGACGATGAAAAAGTATCTTAAGGATAAGGAAAGAATCCTTTTGGATGATTTTGCAAAGAAACTTCCTTATCCATTGAATCATTGGACCTCGTCTTGTTTTCACTTGTGACTGGACTCCACAAACCCCACCACACGTGCTTTATTGAGTTGGGCTTGCTTTTTGGTCCATGACTTGGATCATGGTAATGGGCTGGACTTCACATTTGGGCCATGGGGCCTACTAAACATAAATGGGCCTTAGGGTCCATTTCCTTCTTCTCGAGCCCAAGCTCCATGGATTATAAAGTTAAAGGCCTCTTTGAAGATCTTGGCTCTTAGGTTTGTGATTGGGCCTTCTTAAAGCCTTAATGGATCACGACTTGCAGCCACCATCTCGCCATCTTTAGGCTCTCCATTGAGGCTTCATTTTCACAACCTCTTGGTCCATACAACTAGTAGGTTTGTGTGCAACTTGGGTTACATCATTACCCGATGGGGCAATCACTAGAGCATGACTCAAATGGTTCAATGAAGGAGGTGTAGGCTTTATCCATGTTCCTTGGGCCAAATGTGACCATCACGAAGGAGCCAACTCAAATCACAAAGAGGAAGTCCATCTTCTTCATTTAATCGGCCCACTTGAGAAGGACCATTCACGTGACAGCCAGAGTCAGTTAATAACCCATAAAGGAGAGGCCCATAATTTGATCAAGATGATGCATGGTCATGCACAAGGTGGACACACACTCAACCAAGCCCTTGTTGGTCCATATCCACACAGCCAAAGCTTGTCATTGGATTTAGGGGCCAAAACTGCACAAAGCATTTAAGGGAGCAAAGACCAACCAATGGAGGGATTTGGTACGGTCCTCCATGACTAGGATTTACATAAGTCCACCCTTGAGAGCTTGAAGGTTGCTATGGATCTGTCATAGGCCACACCTCATGACCACCTCTTCATTTCGTGTCATATGATTCGATCATGACTATATGAGGCCATGCTAGGTAGTCGAAATATCTTTATTTCTTTTATAAGCCAAATCTTTATATGAGATATAATATTTACAGAGTTTAAAACAAAGAAATAAATTGAACTTTGTATAGACCCCATACTAGATATCTCGTAAGCTCTAATTCTAAAAGCATGAAATCAGTGTTTGATTTCTTGATCATGAACTGTATATCCTGCCCTTCCGTCATACCCCCTAGTATACCAGATGGCTCCCCTAACCTCATGAATGCACAAGCATCTCCACATTCAGTTCATCGCCATCATCCGCTCTTCACCAAATCTGGATATCCTGACTATCAACTTATCAGTATCTTAGTTTTTGTTTGATGCATTTGTGAGACATTTTGGAATATTTCTGTGAGTCTTTTACAACTTTCTTTCAACTTATCTAAAGCTTGTTTTGGAGTTTAGTGGCATTCACATTTCAAAACACGTGGAGACTTAGTTCTCACCTCAATTATAGGTGGAGGATTAAGGGGTCAACAACGTTAATCAAAAGATCCAAACTTGAATCATCACTTAATTCATGGGTTTAATCACAAATTGATTAAGTTCGTATAATTGCCATGTATCCATCGCAACTTCTCCATATCTGCTCCTTAAATTCATCTCTTGATCCCACCACACTATGGCATAGTCACTAAATTCAATGGCCGGCAACTTGACCTTTTGCCAGTCGGTGTAGTTGTGGCAATTGAACACTTTCTCCACCTTGGTTTCCCACTCTGAGTACACCTTCGCATCGGTTTTGCCATGGAAGTATGGCATGTTCACATTGACATTTCCTAGATCACAATCTCGGTCTCTCCTTGGTGGTTTGGGCCTCCTCCTAGGGGCATCATGTCTTGGCCCTCGTGGTGGATAACCAAAGCCACTTCTTCCTTCCCGGCCTCGTGGCTCCTTATGGTTTTCTCCATCCTTGGACCACTCATCATCTTCTTCATGGATCGGTGAGGATTGATTTGGCTCTTGAGCCTCTCTATTTTTCAATTGCTCGAGTCGATCATGTAGGGGCTTGAGTGCTTCATCCATCAACCTCCAAATTTGGGTTGTGATGACTTGCACGAGTAGCCTTTGGTCCACGGGTGGTGGAAGGTTGTTGCTGGTCTTCGAAATGTTGTCTTATTGAAACATGTTGTTATGAATCCTTGTTGAACTTGTGGCAAAACCCCACACCAATTCAAGATTCAAAAAAAGATCTAAAATGGACAACTTGTTGAACTTGTGGCAAAACCCCACACCAATTCAGGAATTTGTTGTGCTTTCACCTGAAGATAACTTGTATCAACCAATGAGAAGTCACGATTTATGTAACCGAGAATGCCACCAAATAATCCCCTAAAAGCAACTTGTGCTAACTTGTGACAACTTGTAGAGATCTTCACTTGGAAACTTATTCAAGGAGCATTGCCAGTCCATGATGAACTGAAAAGGAGGAACATAATTGATCAGGAAGCACATTATTTCTGCCCTCTATGCCATTCAGATAGTGAACAAGAATCTATTCAGCATCTATTCTCAAATTGTATGTTCACAAGGAAATTATGGAGTTCACTAGATGACTAGCCGATGACCTCCTGCACAGAGTTTTTTGTAAACTCATATCCTCCTCCCTTCTGGCTTTTCCTAGATTGGAAACCGTGTGGATTAAGCATTGATGCCTGGAAAAGCATTTGGATGGCCTTCGCGTGGAATATCTGGAAGACAAGAAATAAGGCCCATTTCCTGTCACAAACTGCAAATGAAACAGAAACAGTTCAAATGATTCAACAAAATGTCTGGTGGTGGATACGAGCAAAAAAAACAGCAGGAAACTTTGCATTTTCATATTCAGACTAGATATCAAACTCCATGGACTGCCAGTTTTCACTCACACGGAGGGTGAACAATCTGAAACTTATGAACTGTCAGAAATTATAGACAAACTGAGTTCCTTGGCAGGAATTATTTTCTGATTTCATATCCTACTTGATTATGATTTGGTTTAATGTTTGTGATATTCCTTTATGAAACTTGCCTGCTACATGTAATCAGGTGCACAAGACAACCGCTCAACTGGACTCTGGAATTAGTCTATGAGTGATCTGAAACTTATGAATTGTCAGAGCCTATGCAGGATTTACTTTCTGACATCCTACTGGACTCGAGAATTAGTTTAAGGTTTGTATATTCCTGTATTCTAATGCAGGTAAATCGGCGCACATACAGTCCACTGGAGAATATGTAATTATGAATAAAAACAGCAACTTATTCCCCATGAGGCTGGTAGGACAGTTTGGTAAGGAGTGCCTATGCCACTTGTGCTAAAATTGGAAAAAAAAAATCATCCATCATATCATATCCTGTGTTATTGAATATTGGCAGATTGAGTATTTCTGGATATATTTCATTTGAGAACTATATTACTACACTACTTTATTGTCAAGATACAGGTTAGGAATTCTGGCAGGAAGATGGAAATATTAATTGCTAACCAGCAATGTGAACAGTGGAATTCATAAATTAGGTGATACTCCTCACAAGGACCACAATGCTGATGCCGGAAATGAGCATAAGCTGCCGTGCCACTTCCATCC
>JAOWBN010000034.1:632997-643174 GCA_028565015.1 Pinguicula moranensis | reverse complement strand
TGAAGAAAATAAAATATAAAATAACTTATTTTGCACAAAATAAAATATTTATATTTCATGTGAAATTAAATTTATATATTTTTTTACAAATTAACTACTTAATCTATTTAAAGAAATGTTGTTTTTATTTCCACTTATTTATTTATTTTTATTTATTTTAATTTTGATATACTAATCAAATAAAATTGAAATAAACCGATAAATGGGTCTGGGACCAATATTGGATTCTCAAATCTCATCCCACCGACTCCAACATTGAGTAATTGTCAATCAGTGTGGTCCCACCAAGAATTCAAGTGTCTGGATTCTTGTCATCCAAAAAGTTCCACCGTAAATTAACATTCCACTGTTCTTCTCCTTCCTCTAAAAAGCTGCTCAACCGAAACCCAGCTGAAGATTATGAGGAAGACGAAGAAATCGGGCTGAAATTCTCGGCGCACAGGTTTGTTTCCTTCTCGCGCCCCTCGGCGCCTCTGTGCGCCCCCCGCGCCCCTGCTCTGCCCCCGGGATATCGCCCGCCCCAGCCATCACGGGGCGATGTCCCGGCGCCCTAAGCGCCCCACGCCTGGGGCGCGCCCCAGGCGCTCCCCTAACAACACCGGTATATATATAGGTACAAGACACACAACTTATAACAATGATGGCCCATAAAATAAACACTAATAATTAGAACTTGTAGATTTGCTTGATTCCTTGATCTTATGGTATCTAATCGAATTCCAATTTCAAATGTTTAATCACAGACTAAGGGTTGTGTCTTTATGATAGTTATGCATGTGGATAGCCAATGAAAGCAAGCTCCTATTGAAAAATCAATGCACAAAAGGAGACACAGGGCCAAACCACATCAAATTAAATTAGGAAACGAAGAGCATACCCTTCACAAAGGTAGCAATCATTGCATGACATCCCACTATGGCAAGTATTAGACTTCAATTACCAATATAGAACAAAGTTGGACAGAAAATTTAAAGTCACAGGAGCATGGAAACAATTCACAGCACTTGACCGTCAGTGCTTTAAAGATTAAAAAACTAAACTGCACCATGTTTGTCAGGCATACCCGTGAACAATTTCAGTTTAAAAAAAAGGCAGACGCAAAAACTAATAAGGTGTCACATTACCTTCAATGTCAGTTTTATTTATTTATTTTGATAACATGCATTTAACAATTTTAATATCCGTCTCCCAAATATGCAGTGGGCATACACTATGATATCTCAGGCAGAGGAGGAAATAGAAGCTCAATAATGTGATTCTTTGCATGTCAACAGCAAATGGACATAGTGGAAGGAAAAACTCCACGAGAAGGAAACAGAAAAAAGAATAAGTTGAAGAACCTGTATTTCCATCATAATAAAACCCAGAAGTAGCATCATAATAATAACCAGAGGCTTCATCCCACACGAAACCAGATTGTGGAGCAGATGGATCCATCTGTATTGTGAGTTGTCCACCCTGTTCTTGATTCCCACCAGATTGTTTATCATCGGGATTGTATTCTTTAGGAGCCCAACCAACTGCATCATACTGAAAAATACAAGGAAATGAATATAAAGTTAAATGGGCAAAAAATCAAAAACCATTGCTAAAACAAGGAAAAGAAGTCAATGTGTGTGGTGAAGGAATCAATATTTCAGTTTTCCGTTCTTCTGTCAGTTCATGTTTCAAAAAACCTTCAGAAATACTAGTAGTTTTCTTTATCAGTCAAATAAGATAATCTCAGTGATAACTTACTTCGGAAATACCAATTCATAAATAACGCTAGAAATGAAAGAGTTAATTTTGAAAAATGAGAAAAAAGTTAACAACCAGGTTTGTTAAGCAAAACACTTCATCAATAACTAATGGTATTCCCCCGATTCTCATAACAGTGAAATCAACTCGTCAATAGTGGAAAACATGTTTATAAAAGCATGCTCAAATAAGACTGGAAGAAATTATGAATGGTTTGTAGGAGGGATGCGACATAAATAACCTGCCAAAAAAATGCAACAAGGGAAAGCAATGAAATAATCACGGGTGGAGCCCTGTAGGGAATTACTCATAATGAATTCACAAATAAAAAAAATCCACTGTTTCTTGGATAAAGCATCTGAAAAGAAGAAAATATGCTGCTGGATATATGAGGCAACGCATGATTTAAACCTGCTGAGCAAAGGTTGCCGCTTCAATTGCAGCAGCAGCTAGACTGCTGGGAGCTCCTGAAGCTGCCGATGCAGTCCCAATAATACTTTTTGCATAGGCAACTCGAAGAATCTGACCATTTTTCTCCAAAGTAGTGCCATTTGTTGCTTCAAGTGCTTTAGTAGCATCCTCTACCTGCAGGTTCACATACATAATTAGCCAAGTCAAACTTCTTGAGACTGAAATTCTAAGAGTAAGAAAAATACCCCAAATAATTAATGCATGAAATGGACCAACTTTCAAATTGACCCCCTCACGAGGAAACAACAATTAATACACCATCAAGTTCATTCAGATATATCAGCCTATTGTAGTATTCAAACTATGATAAGCTCGATCTATATTGTCAGAATATACATTTGTCATGCATTTTCTATTACCTATCGTGATAATCAACATAGAGTTAAACTAACCGAATAAAAGTGGAGGAATGCAAATCCTCTTGAGACATGAGTGAATTTGTCTCTAACAAGTCTCAAATCCTGCGAGAATTGAACCAATAAGTCCTGAATAATAGTCAAACAAACAGCTAGAAAGAGTACAGGCACGACTAGGAATAGAAGATGAAGAAGTCCATGAGGATGAGCATGTGAAAAAGATAAAAGAGTAGGAAAATAATTGACACCTTAATAGGAGAATGTTTAGAGAATTCATAACGAAGCATTTCCTCATCAGCATTCTCATCCAATCCTCGAACAACAAGAACATGAGAAGGACCTGAGGAGTATCCAATTAAAAGGTTCGTTCAAAAATGAGAGACTCCCAACTAGAAGAAGTATTTCCAAGGTAAATAACCTGCTTCTCCTCTCTTGCCAATAGAAGGAGGATTCGATGACACCATATCAGCTGGAGGTGCATCTTCAGTTCTTGGCTCATTACACTAACCGTGCAAATCGAGAAAGGGTTTGACAGAATGAGAAGATTCACGAACAGGAAATAGTTATTTCACTAGCAGCATATGCAGCAGGCATTGGCAGAGCCCATTTTGGTGAGAATTTTGAGCATATTGGCAACATTTAAAAGCAAGCATTGACAATCATCCCCACCCCGCAACAAGTACTTGGTAAAAGAAAAGGAGAGATTATACGAATTAAACCTGAAAACAGGATGTTCGCCGCGCAAAATTCACGCAGCCGCATATGGTGCACATCCAATCACATTGTACCATAATACTTCTGTGGCTCCCATAGCCAGATCTTGATTCACCGTCCATTCCAACATTAACTACCCCAGGTGGCCTGCTACTGCAACAAATGTCAGGTTTTAAAAAAATTGACAGAGATTCTCCTAGCTATAATATATAGCAGAATTCTATTGCAAATCAACATTAAATTATCAGATGAAAAATCAGAAACAGGAAGAAAAAATATTCCTTCAGGGCACAAAAAGGTGATGAAAAGAACATTAAAGACTAGAAATGCTAATCACCATCGAACTTAGGCCATTACAGTAAATCTGGATTTAGCAACAGAAATATGGTATATGTACCTATATTCAAAGAACAGTTTTCTACCGTCCACAAGGAAACCTTCACGCCCAAGTCTATCCATCATTGTCTTTGCAGAATCCTGTTTACAACACAACTTTACTACAATGCGATTCGGCAAATCAAATACACTTTAAGGGTGCACTTTCATACCACAGAAGGAAAATCAATAAAAGCAAATCCTCGAGAGGCACCCGAGTTTCTCTCTTTAATCACACGAACATGACGCAGGGGTCCCCATTCAGCCTAATACACAGAAAACAAGTCTCACTCATGTGATAACATACTCTATAGACAGAGATAAAGTATTAGTGCTTACAAGTATCTGATACAACTCTTCTTCGGTTGTCTTTTGAGAGAGGCCTTTTACCACAACAGTAGCAGAGGGAACCTGTAAAACGCAGTTATTCAGTTTCACAAGTACGCGAGGAGCAAGGGGAGCCAAAATAATGAAATAGATCATACAACAGAGTAATGCTCATGCTGACGCCTATCTTCTCGATCTCTTCTCCTGTCACTTCTATCATAGCGGCTGTCACTATAACTGTCTTCCCTATGACTACGACCATGACTCCTGCCTCGAGGAGACCTTGACCTTAACCGATCATCATGACCATGGGAACGAGAGCGAGAACGAGAAGGAGAAAGCTCATGCCTCCTATATGGGCTTTCATCCGCTTCCCGACTAAGACCTCTCTTCTCCCATTCACGTTCTCGAGATTCACGTCTTCTCCAGCCACCATCCCGTCTGCCACCTCTATCATAGTCCGAATCATAACTTTGTCTTGCATAGTTGTAATCCCTTTCACGGCTGTCCTCTCTGCTTTGATGGAGAACACGAGATCTGTACTCATAATCATCATACCCATACTCTTCGCGGTCATGGCCTCCATGCCTAGCAGGCCTGTTATCCACGAACATGAGAGTTGTGTAAGACCATCTTGGAATGTGCGACCTCACACAAACTTTTCCTCTACTTGTAGGATTCAAAAAAAAAAAAGAATTGCTTAAACTGTAAAAACAAACAGCTTCTCATGGCGTCTATAATCCCTCTCATGTGGATATTCATCTTCATAGCTTTTCCTTCTTGCTTGAGGCCACATACCAACTGATGACGGTGGCCCATGATAATTGTCCCTCTCCAACACATCCCGATGAACAGAACCCCTTGGGTACACAGTTTCCCTTGAGAATCTTTCATCTATAAACCTCCGATCATCATAAGATCCACCATCCCTGCCAAAACAAGATGAGACAAATCCACTAGAACAAAGGAACCGAAAGAGTAACAGATATAATGAGCAAGAGCAAAAGTGTATAAAGAAGGTAAAGTAAAACAAAATAGTTGCGAAATATGGACAGCACTAGTAAGTAAGAAACACAGGTGGAGAAGAAAAAAAAACTCAAAAATTGTTATAAGCTATTTTGGCAGAAGAAATAAAGGAAAAAGCAATCAACATGACCATATGGATTAGACCTGCAAACCAAAGTTTGCCAATACCCTCTTGGATATAAACAACACTCTACACTCACCGGAAGTTTGCATCATGAACTCCACCATACCCCTCCAAAGCCTGTGGATTCAAGAGAATAAGCTGTGTCAGCAAATTATAATCATGGAAAACGTAGGGAAACGATTCCACATCCTCATTGTCCCGATCAGCGTAATTTTCGCCCGGAAAATGGACAATCACATGAGCCTATTTTTCTCGCATATCATCCCATATATGTGATGAAAAGAAAACCACAATTACGCTGTTATTTTCCCATCCTTGATGGAGACCATAGCGTCCAGTGTTCATTGCTCCCCAAAGACTAAACCTTTTCCTGCAAAGCTGTTTCCAATTGCTGAGAAGTTGCAGAAGAAAGAGGAAAAAAACTTGTCCTGTAATCAATGAACACGCAGGAGTTACGCCTTCATGAACACAGAAACAATCTTCAACATTTCGCTTCCCTCTCTAAATGGCCTCTTCAAAATCAAGCACTTCCTAGGAAGCATCTTGTCAGACTCTATTAGCATAAAGAATTTGAGACATTCATACACTCCGATTAAGCAATAGTTGTGTCGAAATTAGAGTCGGAATTTCTATTGAATCACTTTCCATTGTGCTAAACTACACAAGTCCAAAATGCATAACATATTCCCATAAGAAACATCAATAAATATCTTATGGGCTCAGTTATTTGTGTTCATTCTTTCACAATACTTCCTAAGATGGAATAATTACTTGAGGGATAAAAAAAATACTCAAACACAGGGATAAAAGAAAAAAAACTTAGTAGAAACAACATGCAGGTATTGTTATCAATATATTAGTTCTAGAAAAATAAATTGGACAATGATAATTAATCACAATCCAGTTTAAAGATACAGGATGATAAAAGTATGACATGCATTGAATTTTATCTTGAGCAAATAACTGCAGATATAAAATTTACTATCAGTACAAAGATACAGAGTGGTGTATTTTCTTCTTCATAGGTGATTCTAACTTGCATTGGAACTTATCATCCCAAGAATATATCATTATACTACAGCCAGATACATCAATCAAAAGTTGAACTGCAGAACAATATCTTAAAGTTTAACAAGAAACTGCCACATTTCACTATTTAACTGAGACGACCAACACTTCCCTGCTGTAATATACTTACACCCAACACTCATACCCCAGTCACGATCCCCAGACCCCAGTTCAACAATTAGAAGATTTTCCCTCATGTAGACTAGTGACGATAGGCCCTAGGCATTCGCAACCGATCATCACCTATCCCTAAAGTTTCCAGGTAATAAACAATGATCAACTAAGAATTAGCCCAAACAACTAAGCTTTGGAATAATGTCTGCCATGGAATTGTAACCATATTCGAATTGATTTTTGAATAAAATTAAGAAGATATATTAGGCCATCGATCCTGATTTACCTCCACCACCGAACAAACAGTAAAACCTTTTTTCCACATTCCAACAAGACTGGAGATTGATTTGTTTATAACAGAACAGAAAATTTAACCCGTCGGTGCAGAATCGTAGTATCTAAATTCAATATCCCATGTATTAAAATCAGCGCATCTCTGGGAACACGAAATGCCAATCCAGATTAAGATTCAAGTTTCAGAAGTACAATTAGATCACATACCTCAAGCAAAACTAGATTTAGTATGTAAGAATCAAATGATTGTAAGCCCTCACGAATCGAAGGTTTCTGTTCGCCTATCCTGGTGATGAAAATTAGGGATTTCTTGACTTCATCGCTGGATAATTGTTTGCCCCAATTTGGTTGTCTGATAAGCTAGAGTGCCGGGTTGCAAGCATCTAGGCTAGCACGAAATCGGCCCAATATGAACACTTTGAGCCCCATATTAATTTGAGTCCGATTTTTTTTTGTTTTAAAAAAATAAAAATAAAAACAGAAAATATTCAATTTCTGATTGGTCAATCGTCATGTCATTATAATATCAACCATTCACTTATAATATTTTTTACAATTTTGAAATTTCTAAAAAGAAAACTAATAATTTCAAAAACAAGTATAATCATGGTGGGATCCGAAGTAGGCCTGGGCAGCGGATGCTGAAGTTCCACGCCCGCTCGCGTCCGCATCCGCCAAGCACGCGTTCGTGCGGAATGCGGGGTAGATGCAGATGAAAAATTGCGTTTCGCAAATTTATGTGGGCAGAATGCGAAAATGAGATTTTTTGCTTTGCGGAATCCACATCCGCCCGTTTAAATTTATTTTTATTTAAATACAAAATATATGCAGGCGGATTTCGCGGGGTTCCACATCCGTCGCCCGCGATTTTTATTTGTTTATTTATTTATTTTTTATAAGCATATATGCGGAATCCGCACCCGCCCTCCTGTGAAATTACGCGAAATTCGCGGATTCCGCATCTGCCAGTGAAATTTCGCGGAGCGGGCGAATGCGGAACCGATGCTTTTGTTTCGCATCCTTCTCGGGCGGAACACGGAACGGGTTGTTACGGTTCCGCCCGCTCTGTTGCCCACCCCTAATCCAAAGGGGGGCACCGCCTCTTCCACCATTTTTTCTGTGTAATTTTGTTTAGTGTATTTTTTAAAAAATAAATAAATTATTATGTAAACCCTATCTTTCGCCCCCGAGCCAAAATTTTGACTTCGTCAATAATGATGTATTTTCTCGGAACATACAAGATGAAGTATCATGGTGTATGTTGTTTGCAGATGACATTATTTTAGTGGTAGAGACGAAGGAGAAGGTTAACACTAAGGTGGAGTGTTGGAGAGTTACATTTAGATGCCAAGGAACTACGCTTGAGTCGCTCGAATACTGAATATATGGTGTGCAATTTTGCAAATAAGATGGAAGAGGGTGGAACAAAAGTTAGGATTGCAGACCAAGTACTCCCACAAAAAGATAGTTTCAAATATTTAGGATCTGTCCTACAAAAGGATTAAGGTGTTGAAGACAATGTTATCCATCATATCAAGGTCGGATGGATGAAATAGATATCGGTTATTGGAGTATTATGTGATAAGAAATTGTCACTAAAGTTGAAGGAAATTTTTTATAGGACGGTTATAAGACTGACCATGCTCTACGGGTCAGAGTGTTGGGCTATGAAACTTTCACATGCACAAAAGTTTGAGGTGTTGGAGATGAGAATGTTAAGATAGATGTGTGGTTGTACGGTACTAAACAAGATCCAGGACGGGATTTTTAGGGATACACTAGGTATCACATCTATCAGTGCCAAGTTGAGAAAGGAGAGACTGAGATGGTTTGAACATATAAGCAGAATGCGAGTCAACGAGTCCGTCAGAAGAGTTGAAGGGCTCCAAATTGAAGAAAGGCGGGGAAGAGACAGAGGCGGAGCTAGGGGGCAAGGGGGGCCTTGGTCCCCTCAAGATTTTAAAAAACAAAAATTATACAGGTAATTTTTGATCACTTTGGTCCCCTTAAGATATTGTATGTATATTTGGTTCTTAAAATTAACAACTGATTATCTAGTTTAGTTGGTAGAAGTGGTGCAATTATTTTGACAAGATCATGGGTTTGAATCCTTAGGAGTTTTTTCATTCTTTTTTGAAGAATAAAAACAACAACAAATGGAGCCAAACGAGGATCGAACCCCGATTGGAAAATGGAAAATTTTGCGTTGCACCCACCACGCCATATTGGTATTTGTAGTTAATACTAATTCTTATAAACTCTTATTTATATTAATTTCAGATAATTTTTAATATATATATTTTTTACAGTCCTTTAATATAATTATTTTTTATAATTGAATTTTTATTTGAATTGTTACTCAATCAAATTCCAAACTTTTGAATTTGTTTCAATTATAAAACAAAGCGACTATTAGTGCAAAATTGTGGAGACAGCGATTATTACAATTGTTGTCTAAATAAACATTTTAATAAAAATATTGTTGAAATAACATTTTCATCAAAAATATTATCTAAAATAACAGTAATATTAATTATGTATTTTTTATAGGTTAATTCTCGGAACATCTAAACATGCAAGCCAAACGAACGAAATTCAACCCGCCCTCTATTTAAACCCCAAAAAATTGCCCATTTGCTTAAAATCTTGGCTCCGCCCTTGGGGAGAGAGAGACCTAGGAGGACAGGAGAAAAACAAATTTGTTTAGATTTAACGGGATTAGACCTCTATAAGGACATGAACTCTTATAGGACGAGTTGAAAACGTCTTATCACGATTAGAGATATATAAAGGTATATAGGAGTATATGAATACTTTGTTTTGGATTTTGGACAGGCGAAGGTAGGTACGATAAATTAGAGGGTCAGACTATATTTAGTTATTTATTACTCTATTTAGGTATGTATTTATTGTCTTCAGTTATTTCTATTCCTAGTTACCTATTTATGTGTGTATATATATATTATTTATTTCATTTGTTGATATATTTCTCTTATATTTGTCCATTGCAAATGGAGTTGAAAGAGTTATCACAATTCTTTTAGCTTTGTGCTAATAATGGATTAGAGCAAAATGACTCTATTAAATTTCAATGTTTCTATTTAATGAAGTTGTTGGAACTTAATGTATCAAATGATGCAATGCATATTGGGTCGCAATAGAAATGATCTCTTTGTATAATTATAAGGGTAAGGCCGTGTACATCTGACCCCTGGACCCCAACTTAATTAGAAATATAATGTGGATTGGGGATACATTTCTCTTATATGTTTATTTATTTATTTTTATTTTTGTACGAGTGTGAACAATTTATTCTCCTTAGATCCAGCTTAAGTTGGTGTTTGCAAGTTCTTGTGCTTACGCAGTAGTAGCTTTTCAAAAAATCTTTTGAAAAAAGGAGCTTTGATGAATAAGTTGAAAAGTGTTTGCAAAATATGCTTTACTACACCAAAAGTCACAAATAGTCAAATACAATGTTTGCATATTATTATTTTTAAACGTACTTTTCTTACCTTATAATTGAAAAATGACGAAGTTATCCTCAAATTAAGGATATTTTAGAAATATTAAA
>JAOWBN010000034.1:576336-590462 GCA_028565015.1 Pinguicula moranensis | reverse complement strand
ACTAATGGATTTCTTTCCTCCCTAACATGGCTCTGGTGCTAAAACTGATTTCTGTAACTTAAGGAATGTAATGTGAAATAAAACTATCATTCCTCTAACAACCTTAGTATAAAAACTCGATCAGCTACTCATGATCAGGAGTTCTGGATTTAGATGAAAAGGTTAAAATTTGAAACAGCAAACATATTGCTAATTTAGTACCCTGACACTCGAGCTCAAGGAAGCATCCAATTCTTGCAATCACAAGTTCTCTAGGCTTAGCAGTCCCAACTTCAGGGGAGCAAGCCTGAAGAATATGGCATCCCTGCTGCAATATCTGAACGAAAATGGATTGTAGACCCTTTGTGTCCTGCCGGCTACTGACTCCTCCAAAAGGGTAAACATAACTGTCGAGCAATTCTCCCCTCGAGTCTGTCCATACGCACATCAGCCAACGCCAATCCTCAGTCCACCCATAACAGCAGTGTAGACTTGGAAGTGTTCTTTGATGGCCAGATCCAAAAGCATCTGACTTGAGGGGATCAGGTTGAGGGACAGGTCCATTATCTTCACTTCCGGAAGATGCTGAAGTTTGCACAAAGCTGGTACTTGCACAATCATCTGATAATAGTTTTGATGAGTCATTTGCATTCCAAGAAAAGGGAGAAATTCCACGATCCAAGGAACCAGGTTCTGCAAGAATATATAGTGGTTCAAATAAACAACGGAAGTCATCAAGAGGAAAGGCATCTCCATTTCTGCTCGGATCATATCCAAGTCCACCACTTTTTGTTGTTTGCCAAGAGTTATCCCAAGCACCAGGTCTGAGGTTTGCATCAAGTTCATTCTCTCTATGAAGAGTTCCTCCAATTCGAGGACCAACGCAATCCTTCCACATACCAGGTACGGGTGAAGTCATCTGCATCAAAACTGAATGAGACCTTCCTGGCACAGAAAACGATGGCATTGCCTCACCCGAGGCTCCTCTCACAATACGCCGAGCTTTATTGTATATAGTGAAAGCAATTTCCTTCAGAACTATGAGCTCATTCAGCGTCGGGCCAGTGACCCTAAAAATAGCATCAACTGTCACAATCTGCAATACTAACTTTGGGATGCTAAATCCTGTAAGAGTTAAAACATTTGAAAATGACTCATCCACAGCTGCCGAGTGACTCAATGCTTTTGCAACTTGATTGTGTGCCATGGACCTCTTTTCTTTATCTGAACTACGAATGACTGATCCAATAGCAATAGAAGATTCAACAACAGTCTGTAGAATTGCAAGAGGATCTGGGAAGGGGCAAACCACGTACACGACCTGATAACATAAACATGAACAGATTTTATCCACAAGCAGATGGTTATGCCCGAGACAGCTAAAAGTTTGAAGAAGAACAATAAGTAAAAGGAAGAAAATTGTTGAAGAAATATGCTAGTCCTATAGAATTGGAACTCTTGCAGAAATTATTTGATGACATCTTGCTCCAGTTTATTTGATTTATTTTAGTACGAAAACCGGTGGCTCCATACTGGGGAAGAGCAGTCTCGGGAACAAAGTAGTTCTGCTTCTATATGGGTAGGCTCTTTTCTTTTCTCTGATATCCTTTTGCAGTAAGAGAATGGATTTAAGATCTCCCACGCTTGCAGATTCCTTGTCTTGTTTTCCACACTTTCAGAAGTTAAAATGATCCCAATAGTAGTAACTGACTGTCTTTCTAAAATTCAAAATTGAGATTGCGCCAGATATATCAAGAGTTATAAGATCATTTTTTAACAACCGAATACAAAGTCCAACTAAAAGAGCATGCAGCCCCAAATGGAAAGAAGAGAAGTAGAACAAGACAGTTGTCGCTAAAACATGCATAACATTTTAAGAACAGTTCTGGATGAGTCCGAATATGATAAAAGTTTCAGCGATCTTAATACTTCGAATCCACAGTCGCAAAATTATAACTCATGTAAGAACTTCATTTCATCTAAAAGTAATATAAAAAATAGCTGAACTATATAGGTCCATTAGATTTGCTTAATTATTGCACACTACAAAACAATCACTGCCAATTCTTAGGTCATATACTGAGGTGATGTTTTAAAAAATCATTTATGCAATAGTAGAGCCAATACACATACAAACACTTACAGTGCATGGCCCGCCATTTCCTTCCTTAGCACTTGCGCTCGCAGATGAACCAAATCTCAAGGTTTTAAGGACCTTGGTTAGAGTCTTCAGATAGCTA
This sequence comes from Pinguicula moranensis, assembly GCA_028565015.1. Lineage (NCBI taxonomy): Eukaryota > Viridiplantae > Streptophyta > Magnoliopsida > Lamiales > Lentibulariaceae > Pinguicula > Pinguicula moranensis. Next base: position 588,243 of record JAOWBN010000034.1, on the reverse strand, counting down.
GTCAGATCCCAGCCATTAGACAGGCAAAGAAAATAATCACTGATTGATCCCAGCATAGACGCATTATTAGTGTCTATCTTCATTGATTGTGGGCAATCAAGAAGGACAAAACCAGAAGGAGAAACTTTTCCAGAATCTACCAACATTTCATTTCCGAGGCTTTGGGGCACATGGGTTCCCAGCTTGCAGGTTTCATATACTAAGACACGGGAGACAAAGATAGCAGTAAAAATGTAGCCATTATTATCCACCACAACACGCCAAAAGAGCATAACATTTTGGTCCCAAGTTACTTAAATTTAGTCCAATTCTCAATCAGAAAACTGTAATAGAATGATAACTTTTGTATGAGGACATTATATTTCCAGAGATGCTTTGCAACAACACTTCATTTAAATCACCACAACAAAAGGAAGAAAAATAATTATAATACTAAATGCTCCCTCCACTAGTTAGAGAATTCAATAAAATGATTGCACAAATCAAGAGCACAAACCAGTTCCAAGTTGCAAGAAAAAATCTCCACCAGCAGTTATGAGTGGATCTATATTTGGACAGACTACATAGTAACTCACCTATCAGAAAAACAAACAGAGACATTAAATTAGTAATTGCACACTAGCAGGAAGTACAGAAGAGAGAGGGTCCAAAGACCTATTCCCAAGAAATAATAACACTGAAGAAAACTGGGAAGGTAGAAAAAACCATGGCAGCAAAGACTAATCGATTAACAGCGAAACAGGTCTTACGTGTTTAGAAGTGGCATATGGTTCGAGAGGAGCCTTTTCCCAGATTTGTAAGGAAGTAGCTGCAGTTTTGAGCCAATCATCTTGGTACCTACATCATAAAATCAATTAACAGCATATTCCATGCAACTAAAGCATAAATTCTACTATGAGGCCTAGAGAATCATAATAAGGAATCAATGAATGGCTTGTAGAAAAACCACGGCCCAAATTATATTAGTGAGCACGGCATGTAGAACAACAATGACCCACATGGTTTCCATTAAGTAATTAAAATAAACAAAATTATAGGCAGTTACAAAATAAATTAGACTGTAAAACATATATACAGATTCTTACTTCCGCCTTTAGAAGGCCAACAACTACATCCTTATATCAACCCCACAAATCTTTCAATAACATATTCTCATAAAGTAGGCTATGTTTGAACTGTTCATACCCAACAAGGATGGATGGAAATGGAACTACAGAAAGTGTGGGTCGAAATCGTGAACATTGTTGCTGGTCCAACTCTGCTATTGAAGTAACTGCCTCGTCCCCTCTGGTTACTTCAGCTACAACAAGAACTACATCTTTACCAAACAGGTACTATGACGTAACCAATAACTGAGTGAACGAGCATACCTTTCATGCCAGATATTCCACCAGCTGAAGACAGAGCGGGGCTCATTGGTTCTCCAACTGAGAGAGTTATTGTACTAGAGGAATCACGGCATTCACTTGCACTTGCAGTAGACTCAGCAGAAAGTCCCTCACAACTCATTCCTGCTTCAACAGATGGGCTACGTCCCCTACACCAATCTGTAACAGATAGAGGTCCATCTACAATGCTAAATGCAGACTTTAGAGCTGCTTTTATGTCTGATTGAAGCAAACTAATAGTTAAAGATGCCTGAACCTGAAAGTAATGATAGATTTTTAGAATAATCATTATTTTAAGAGCTGAAACTTCAACAGAAATCAAAGAAATCTATCTAAATGGAAAAAGAAGATCTTACAATTTCTGAGCCAATGCTCATTATAGCTTTGAAGAAATTTAAGTAAAGATAAAAGCATAACAAGATTGGATGTCAAGCAAGAGCAATTCAAGTGAATGGACATTCCAGCAAATCGCTACTATGGTGTATCCATTGGATACCAAATGAGCATTATACTGTGCATCCCGCCCATATAGCTCATAATTAAGAAAAAGTAAATATATTTTATTCAAATTATTTTAATCTTCAAGGGAAGAAACACAAACTCCAATTTAGCACAATCTTACATCTATTGAGAGTGGATCAGCAAGCTCCAAGCCAGCAATATCCAGGGAATAACAAGAAGCCAAAAGTCCACCACAACCAGCATGTGTCATAGAGGGTCCACAGGAAAGTCCACGCCTTGACTGCTCTTGAAGTGCAAGCAACCCATAAGGACCATCACCGCAATCAGCATCTAATGCCAGATCAACAAATGAAGTGGCTTGCTGGACAAGTAATGCCATGCCATCAAGAAGTTCCTGAAGTGGTTGGCGTTGTCCATAAGAAAGCATGCTCTCTTCAACGAATGAGTTTTGTGGTAAGGGTGGGCAAACCTCCATACTTGAGGTACCAGTTTTAGCAACTTTGGGAATTCCAACAGATCGCCAGACACCAACAGGTGCATTCAAGGGCCCATCTAGTATCTCAATATCGATATCACCCACAATCCGTGCCGGTATAATTTCTTTCTTTTTTAAGTCATGTTTACCTGAAATGTTGTCAACCATGGTGCCTGAATCAACATGCACCTGATTTGAAGCATTATTTCCAGACAACCCACCCAAGGCGGAAGGTGATAGGTTGTTAGAAGACAACAGAGCATGTCGTAACCTACACATAGAAGCCTGGCACACGAGGCATTCAATTTCTGTTGCAACGGCATTTCTTGAAGATCGAAGAAAATGATCCTCTACCCGATAGTCTTCAGTTGCTTTATCTGAAACAGCTTTCACAATTTTTTGACTAAATCCAGAAAATTGGGATGTTGCCAATCCAACTCCACATCTAGAAAAGCTATTATTACTTCCACCAATATTTTGTCTTCCTCCTTCAACATACGTGTAGCATTTCTTAGATTTTAATACAGACTTGAAGTCACTTCTTTCTTTGCACGTTTTCATACTTGCAGGCATGATAGACTTCTCATCAGACCCATTGAAGCAAGGAGAAGGAGGTGTTGCAGAATATACATAATTGTTCGAGCTGGAAGCAGAGTCCACTTTGCTACATTTCGGAGTATATGGACTCCTGAAAATCAGTGACGACTTATCATTCTTAGGGGTTTCCACGGCCCCATAATCTGGAGCAAATGTCATTAGTGCTTCAGCCTTCACAACATGATCAAACTCACCAAACGATGGCAGTTCGCTGGTAACTTGACCAGAAACAGAACTCTTTGTGGCTTCTTGGATTTTGCTAGGTATATCTTCAGAAGATGCAGGAACTTGGGTCTGATTAAGGCTATCAAGGGCTGGAAAACCTACATGTAATAGCATCTGATCGGACAAATCCATCGCAGAGTTGCTAGGGCTGCTGCCCAGCTCTCCACCCTCGGGTGGAAGAAACATGGGAGCATGAGATTCTGCACTCCCCGGAGGCTTCATCATATAACAAGGAAAATTCAGTTTTTACAGAACTTTTTTGGTGGTAGGTATAACAAGACAAACATTATAGCATCATAATCTCAAAGGCAGTAGTATAACCAAAAACAATGAGATAACGATGGTGACAATGAAAGGGAACTGGAATAAAATCACACTACCATCACCAAGAACAAAGTCAGAAGCTGAAGTATAGCCTGAATAAGTGAGTAAATTGATCTTTCTCAAGTATTTGAAGAGGCAAAGCAACTCTGGTAATAGCGCTCAAGGAGTTTAGAGCATGCCACGATCCATAAAAACTTATGACAGAAAAATCAGATTTTGGCTGGGAAAATGTTAAAGTGAAAGATTATTATTCCCTATTCTTGAAAAAAGCCTTACCTTCCACCTCTTTCTGTTATTATTTCCATGATTAGAATTAGCAAATCTTGTTAGCTCTAAAGGTCACCAATTCCAGGCCCCCAAATTAAATATGTCACTTCTTTAATACTGGTATTGCAGTTTCCACAAAGTTGGTTCTTCTGTATGCTCTAAAGGACCCAACCATACAAAATTCTCTCTAGAAAATTGAAGTACTAATGGTTAAATGGAAAAACTAAACCATTCATGTTTATAGCATCCATGACTCGGACCAATATGTAAATTAGTGATAAAGGACAAAGATTACCTCCCCAAATGGCAAGGCATCAGTCTCAAAAAAATCACCGAAGTCACCAAACTCTGACAGCAGTGCTTGGATATCCACAACCATGCCTCTATCATCATCATCCCATCCCCACTGAGATCCAGTTTGTTCATTTGTCATACCGGAATCAGCCATGTTGACTTCCACAATACCAAAATCACTCCTTGATGGATTTAAAGCCGCTTCTGCTTGACCACGTGACCGTGAAGTCCCAGCTCGCTGTCTTTTAGAACTCTTAAAAAGGAGAAAAGCTCTTTCTCAATTATCGTAAGGAACTAAAATTAATCAAAACAAAAGGTATTCAAGTAGGAATCAATTTGATTTGACTAGAATATGGAAATGAGCTCAAGGATTTACAAATTTTGAAAAAGTTAAAAAGAAGTTAAAAACTAAAGAAAGGTGCAAAACAGTTAGGGTATCACTTAAACTTGTTTTTAGCTTCTATCAAGAATGAAGATGGCAGAAGGATAAAATGCATGCATTATTTTTATTGAACCGAAGGTATTGCAAATAGGTCAAAAGACAAAAAAAATCATTGCTGGGATTAAGAATAGATGCGATGTTCTATTTCTCAATCTTGTCCCAGTTGGAGGAAACAGATACTTCCATATTCTCATCTGATGCCAGCACCACGTGCAATGTTCCCCAAACATTATAATGTTAAATGGTCCATAGAGATAAGGTAGTAAACCAAACATGTAATAATTATGGACACGATTTGACTAAGTTAAACCATGAATTAGGCAAGAGGGAAGAAAAATATGGAAAGGCCAAGGTTATCATCAAGAAAATCTAGTTTGAACAGGCATAATCTGATGACATATCCAGCTGCTTGAAACTTTAAAAATAATTACCAATTGCGGGCCATCACTCTGTAATTGACCCAATGAAGACAAGCCAGACTGTCTGGTCATTAAAGAATCAGCATCTGCCTCAAGATCACCAGCTCCCAAGCTCTTATGATCGCTGTCGCTGGAGGAACTACTTATGTTGCCATTGCTACTACTGCTGCTGTTGCTACTGCTATGATACCCATGCTGTGAGTGAGTTACACTTGGTTCAAGCAAAGATCCCCCAATCAAATCTACTTTGTCATTGCTGTCAAAATCAACACTAAGAAAAAGTGAAGCCGTAGGTGGATATAAAACAGAAACATAAATGAGTTATTGGGCTAACCAATGGCTAATTAATGAGGAGCCTAACAATGGCTGGCCGACCCAATTTTGCAGCCAGAATCTGAAATGAGAGAAATCGTTTAGGTTCAACTGCAGAAAAAATAATGATGGGGATATGAAGCAATAGAAGGAACTTCAACCCAGTTACATGTAAGACAGATGACATTTTAGAGAAGAGTGGATATTGGTTGTTCCGTCACTGTTTAAAGTTCACTTTTTTAGGTAATGGAAGTAATTGTCCAGATAAAACGGTCATCCAATTTTCTTGGGCAGAATAGCATGCCTTATTTCAGATTAAGATTCTTCCATAGCCCTAGTTCTGCTGCAACATCAAGTTGGTAACAAGGCTTTCCATATTGGTAAGCTAATCAACAGATTCAGCAGTTTTTACAGAGTGAACTGTGAGATATGAAGGAACTCAACAGGTGGTCCGAACAAAGTAAGTGTCTAACAGCACCTAAAGCACTCACTTGTTTCCATCTAATTGATGGAGGTGTTTAAAGCATCAATCAAGAATTCCAAAAGAAAGTACAACCTCCATCTACTCACTGATTCTCCTATCACTTGTACTTAATCCTGAAATGCTATGATTGGTACTTTATCAGTCTCATGGCTCTCTATTATTTCTGTGATGTCATCAAATTATTGCAATAGCTGCTTTGTTTAATACCTATGGGATATACCAAAATGCTATAACCATTGGATTCATTCAGAAAAGAACGTGCCATCAGAAAATTGTCGTGCTTAAATCATAGTAATTAAATCATAGTAATACCTCTTTAGAGCTGATCTGGCAAAGGAGGTCTGCATAACCGGCACAATTACTGCCTCAACTGGATAAACAAACAGTTTTTCAACTGGAAGCTTGTTTAAAGGCCACTTCTGTATACCTCTTCCACTCGATAGGAATTCGGAATCATTAGACTGGGCGAAGTTGCCATGCATATTTACATCTTCTTGCATAGTCTTGCCATAGCAACCAAGTGTTACTTCAACAAAGCAGCTCTGTCCCCTTGGTTGACCAGGCAGGCCAGACCCTTGAGGAACGTGGTAAGGAAGACCTACAAGTTCATTAACGCCTCTGACCTTCCCAGAGCTGTACAAAAATAACGAAGACCAAAAGAAAATGAAAACGAAAATCGAAAACAGACAAAAGAATACATTTTTTTTTATCAAGAAATCTGAATGCACTGGGGGGGGGGGATTGACATGCAAGAAAACGAGAAAGAAATATCTCTTATTAGGAAGCGCGAATAGAAAATGCAAAAATTTGGAGAGCAAACTTACGCCAAGTACACTTGCTTCACTAGATCGCCTGGACAATATCCTGTGAGCTTCCCGCGCATACCATGAGGAGACACAACAACTGCACAAACATGCAGCCAGCTGTGAGAGGTTAACTATGTCAACACCCATACTAAATGAAAATGCAGAGAACATGAAACAGGATAAAACGGCCAGAACTGCATTCGAAGCCAGACAACTTTACAAACAACTGCTTCTAGCATTGTAAGCATTGACAAAGGAGATGCATTGTGCTTCAACATATTACCTACTAATCCAATCTGTCAAGAGGAATTTAGATATGATGCAAAATAATCCCAGTTTGTATACTAAAACAAATTGGAGGAGATGCTCACATACATATGCAACTGATGTAGTACCAAAAATCTAGATAGATCAACGCATAATTGAGACTTCACAATCGAAGAACTAGAGGGCCAAGACCTAAATTTCAACTTAGTCAACTGTCAGCCCTCCAGCTTAGAGACATAAAGGGACCTGAACAAAGTGCAGTGCGCTAAATATTCAATAAATGTTCTTAATTCTTCGACATACAAAAGAGCAACAATATCCTTACAAGCGATGCTCTGTGCAACAACAGACAATAAATATAGCATGCATTTTAAATCACATCAGGATATGGAATTCAGTTTCACTTTTTATTTAATTCATGCACAACAAGGGCAACGAGAATCGCACTCATTTATGATACCGCTAGATCAGAAGCAAGGAACCAGAAAAGAGACCTGAAATTCGTTCATTGGAATGTCGAGAAGAGCTGCTGAGAAATGGTTCAATGTCGGCACTAGAAAGAGCTCGAACATGCCTAGGAATGAGAAAAAGGAACTTATTTCAAAGATTCCACGAAGTACTACGAAATAGTGACTGGATGTATGGAGCAAAATTAGACACAGCAAACTGCAACAGGAATCAGATTAAATGCAAGAATCAGTGAGCATATAAAGATATTAACTTAGCAGAAACTACAACATGGACAAAGATTGCTTCTTCTGTTGCGGCAAAGATAAACTCAGCCACAGGTTGCGTCCTCCTACAAAGCACCAAGACAACTTCTTCAGAAATGACTTTTGACAGAACATCTCACAACTCCTTATTGACTATGAGTTCAAGGAAGGAACAATAATGCGATAGCAGTGGCAATTGATTAGCCAGTGAAAATGAAAAAAAATGGTATTTACAAATATCCACATCATAACACAATGATTAAAGATGCAGACCGCAATCCATAATGCCTAAGCAGTATTCTCCACTCAGTTGAAGTACTAAGAATCAAAAGCTTCAGAAAAATCTTGAAAAAATTAACAATAGCAAATTGCAATCACTCAAGTCCGTACTTATATCCCAATATCCAGCATGATTATCATAATCGCACCTGAATGGTTCTTCATTCTGTGTAAGTGGATGATATTTTGAGAATGCATCTCCAAAACGCACATATGAAAGCCTTTTCAAAGCTCTGCCAAATGAAATAAAAACAGGGTTAGGTGATAATTATGCATGTCAAACCATAACCAAAAAAAATATCAGGTAACCTTTCTATACAGTTTCTCAAAGCCTGAGAAAGAGCAGCTGCAACTTCTTCTGAATCCCCAGGTGCCACCCAGAAGCCAGATGCAATAACTTCATGAAAAATCAGAAAAAGTTAGCTTAGCAACCAAATCCACCAGTATGTGATCAAGGACAAAAAAACTGACCTGTTGAATTTACTATTAAATGCATCATACCTCTCAACCTAGAAAGAGCAACCTGTGCCTTATCCATGACAGACGAATGCTGTCCAGGGAGAAAAAGCCAGAGCTTAATCTTTTCATCTGCACAAAAGCAAGCAGGGATTCTTGAGAAATACAAAGAATTCTCATCGCATCCATAATGCAGTAATAATATTTACCAGGATTATGCAAACCCTGTGAAGGGTCCCAGGGTCCCACGAAAGAATTAGTCCATGCACTAAAAAACCCTTCCTTTTGCAGCTGCAGATGTGCTGAAAGCACTATCGCAATTGCTGCATCGTTTTGGTCCAATTTGAGGCTTTATCATATCAAGGACAAAAGAATCAGCACATATCTAAATCAACAAGTACAAAGATCAAGAATTGTTCACGATGAATCAAAAATGGCATCCATGTTTTTGGGTAAGTAAATATGACATTCATATGATAAGGCTCCAAATACATAGCAAATGAAGTAATGCAAGAAGTAAGATTATCTACTTGAGCATCAGATTTGTAGCCTGTAATCACGGATCCTTTTCAGCGCAGGTATGTCAAAATAGAAACACGAATTTGTACAAGCTATAAAGTCTCTTAGCAAATAAAAACAATGAAAGTGAGTGAAATTACACTTTGCTTTTATTTAGGTAAGGAATTACACTTTGCTAATATGTCAGGTTATTTACTCAATCATCTCTCAAAAATTCTACTGAGAAAAATGGTTGGCCACCAACCTCTTGTCAGGCAGCACATTTGAGTCAAATTCATGAGGAAGAAACTGAAACCATGATATCTGATGCAAGCCACCCTGTACCAACAGTACAGCCAAGATAAGTCACATTAGTTATTGATGAATATGAGAAACTAAAAAAAAGAACATGAGAAACTAAAAAAAAGAACATGAGAAACTAAAGGCACATGCTTCACCATTACAAAATTAGCAAAACCCCAGTCACATATGCTTCTTGCAACAAAGTCAGTAAAATCAAACATTGATGAGGAATAAAAAACTTAAGTAGGGTCTACTTATCCTTCAGCTACTAAGCTATAATAGAAAACAAATAATCGTTATTAGGCATATGGTACCCATAATATAAGAAAAAGTTCCCCAATAATCAAAATTAAGCCGAACTTAGTTGAATGAGTTGTGGATAAAGGCAAGAATGTTGGTGAATTCACTTTCAGCAGGAATGCAGTATTAGCTACAATAATGTATTGATTAGCAGCCGAATTCGCTGTAGTGGGATACATGTATTGTGTATAAAAAGATAGCGTAGACGCTGGAAGGATAAGTGGGCAACATGAATTCAGTAGCAATTGAAAGGCCGGTTGCCCCTAATATTATTAGAAAGATAATATAATTACTATCAAAAAAGAAAATCACATGGTAACCAACATATCAAATGCTAATTTGATTCAAAGCGTGCCTGCAACAGAAATTAAAATCTCTATGTTTAACAGATTATGCACCAAAATTAAGAGCAGAACTTACTATTTTGAAAATATTTGACCACATTCGCGTCTAGCCTCCAGTTGAAACAAAATTTCTTCAACCTCCACCAAGGAATGGTGTAATAACCGCAAATCAGCAATTCATGGACAACTTAACACAAAAGAAAAATTAGTTTAACAGAAGCCCATTCTTAACAACCATAACAAAATGTAAGAACAACAAGGCATTAAATTTAGCTTGAAATCATTTTAACTGATAACACAAGTTAATTGGAAAATCAAATTATTGCATAACGGTTGGTTCAGCTTATATTAGATGGCAATGATACACACGATCCGAAGCTCAGAGCACGTCTTACAAAATGGGTAGCTAGACGAAAGAAAAATCTGTAAGAAAAACAGCTGATGAAAATCATAAACTGTTTTGATGGCCACAAAAAGAACAACAATCAAAAAACGAAAATTCAGTCCACTCTGAATGAAGAGAAGCTTACCGCTGCACAGCGACAAACCCCCGTAATACCCAATTACTGCAGGAGGGAATTTGTGTAAGTGCCTGAGAATTTTACAGAGTTCACGGTGACAGTTGTGACTCGTGAGCCTGAGTGCTTTTTTCCTACGCACGGGGATAGCCAGGAAATCTCGCATTTACTCGTCCTGTGCCGAATTTCAGCGGATTCTTCTTTTATCCACTCTTTTTCGGGAGTTGAAATTAGAAAAGAAAAATGATAATAAGACAAAATCATAATCAGGTTTGCTAGTAAAAGACAAGTTTTTTTCATTTTTTTGTTGAACTTCCCAACGTCTACCCTTAACACACAGGTTTGCCTAGTGCGATCAAGGGTTCGAATATGACTAAAAGCAATATCTAGGATTAATAACTCAAAATTAGTCGGAGGGCCTACTAGGATCCGAAAGATTCGGCCCATTTTCTAATGTTATAAATAAATCAAATAGTGCTTAAATACACGGCTTTGTTTACCAAACTCGGGTTATAAGCTAACATACTGTTAAGTTGACTTTATTTGTTAATAAAGTTCCCTGAGTTAAGTTACTTCTTGAATATGCATTTTATATTTATATTTTTATTTTTATTTTTCATGGCCAAAAATCAAAAATCAACGTTAAAAATCAAAATAGCCAACATTTCAAATCGTTTTTTTCACCGCCAAAAGCAAAAAATATTTTTTTATGGAACTTGCAAACACCCACTTAAAATATTGGACTAGATTGTGAGGCTGCATTTGATAGCAAAATTACAATTATCATGCTTCATGAATTACTGTTGCAGGATTTGTGTGGTGGAATGTTCGTTGTCACCTATTTGGTAACTGTTTAACGGGATAATGATTGCATAGATTTTGGACGGATAAAGTGTTTGGTATCAACGACCAACTTAGGGGTGACCTCATTCAATTGACTATTAATTATGCTTTTACGAAATTGCCCTCATAATACAAATATCAAAACCATCTATATCTTCTCAAACCCATTGTCTTTTCTCAAAATTAGGGCTGGTCAAAATACCGATCGGTATTACAATACTGATCGGTGTTCGATTATCGTACCGAATAACCGATTAAGTTCGCTTATTCGGTATTTCGATATTGGTATCAATATAAAAATATTATACCGATTCTTAATCAGTACGGTATCGGTATTACCGTTTAGTGCTTATTCGGTAATACCGATCGGTATTTGGTAAAATATGTCAAATTTAAAATAATAATAATAATACCGATCGGTATACCGAATATCGAAAAATTGAGTTTTTTTTGGTATTTCGGTATTTTGGTTCGGTATCCGTTTGATTTTTTGAATACCGAATTTTTTCGGTTCGATTCGGTATTACCGAATACCGATTGGTAATACCGAATAAGCAGCCCTACTCAAAACCTTCGTCTTCAGATTTCCAAATCCACTGTTCCTCGCATCATGGAAGACGCCGACGAAAAAAGTCGAAGATCTACAAAAAATTCAACCCTAAAACCAAAACCTAATAAACGAAATCGACGGAAATCCGCAATGAAATGTGCAATAAAAAACTGAACCCTAATTAACAATAGATGCATATGTTTCACTGGATTTCAAGTAAAGATTCGCGAATTAGAATAAATAAACGTCGATTACATGAGAATTCTGTTAAGTATAGTGTGACCTAGAGCATTGTGCTCTTGTTATTTTCATGTATACTGGATGACTAAAATCATCTTGTT
>JAOWBN010000034.1:516897-538201 GCA_028565015.1 Pinguicula moranensis | reverse complement strand
CATGGGCATAAAGCTCTATTTCGACGTGCTGAGTTGAAAACACTTGTGAATTTACATGGCAACGAGGTATTTCAGTTGTTTGAAAGCTGACAACAGCTTTTTCTTCGCATGATGCTGAGTCTGCTGTTCAACTTTATTCTAGGACTGTTTTTTTTTTCGCTAAGAACTTCACCCTAGTATTTTTTTTTATCTGTGTCTTCTATATTAGCTGAGTTTCCACTTGTATCTAGGCTGGTAAGGGTGGAGAGCTCACCCATGATGAGACAACAATAATTGCTGGAGCACTTGAGCTGTCCGAGAAAACTGCCAGCGATGCCATGACTCCAATATCTGAGACGTTTAGCATTGATATAAATGCGAGACTTGATAGGTAATGTATAGCTTGTCATTAAAAAATCGTTAATGTCGTCAGCTTTGCAGTGATGAATTATTATCGTTTAGTATAGGTCTCTGATGAATCTGATTTTGGAGAAAGGGCATAGCAGAGTTCCTGTCTACTATGAGCAACCTACAAACATCATTGGACTTGTTCTGGTAATTACATCATCTTCCTTTCATAGTAGGCAGATGAATGATTATACCGTTTTAGTTTACAAGTAACTACCTTTTTCAGTGGAAGATCCCAAAATCTGTGCATACAATGTGTCTTCATATTTCCATCGTTCTGCGTATAGTGCATGTTACAATTCTGTTTTCAATAAGTAATACCCAGAAAGAGTTCTCCTTCAAGCTTTACACTACACAGAATAGCTCTTTTTGGGAATTCTTATAATGTACATTTGGCATTCAGATCAAAAATTTATTGACGGTTCACCCAGAGGATGAACTACCAGTGAAAAATGTGACTATTCGCAAGATCCCTCGGTATGTTCGGCTCCTAACATGGTTTTAAATGGATTATATTGTGTAACATGAATACACATCTTTGATATGATATTCCTATTGATGTATGGATATGTACAGGTGAACTTGGTCATTCGTTTCACTTAGGCGCGCTTTATGCAATTGAAAGTTCTGTCATATGATTCTCGTTAGATTGAAGTTCTGTCATGAAATTCTAGTTCGACTAAAAGTTCTTCATCTTCTTTAAACTCTTCAGAGTCCCTGAAACTATGCCACTTTACGACATCATGAATGAATTCCAGAAGGGTCATAGTCACATGGCTGTTGTTGTAAGACAGTCCATCAAGGCAAATGATCAGCCTGCTACCCCAAGGATGGATGGTAAGTATCTTAGATAAGTTGCTTAACTTTTATGAGCTAAAACTAGCAGCTTCTCAACCCCTCTCTCTGTCTGCACTTATTCTTCTTTATAGATCCAGTGAAGGATGTGAGAATAGACATCGATAGTGCTAAAATTTCAAGGGACAGAAGCTTGAAGAGCAAACGGTTCATGCAGAAATGGAAGAGCTTCCCAAACACTGGAAGCAATTCCTTCAAGGGAACGCCTAGAGCGAAGAAATGGACCAAAAACATGTATTCCGATATCCTCCAAATAGACGGTAGCCCATTGCCAACGCTTCCTGAAGAAGTAGATGCAGTCGGAATCATCACCATGGAAGATGTCATCGAGGAGCTTCTGCAGGTGGGGGAGTCTACAAAAAACTTATTCAACTTACATTTTTTTGAAAAACGAACCTCTATCTTACTCTCTAGTTCTTCCAGGAAGAGATATTCGACGAAACTGATCACCAAGTTGAAGATTCATAGTCGTAGTGGTATGCCAACCCACGAAATGGATCACCAAGTTGAAGATTCCTGATCTTAGTAGTATAGTATGCCAATGTTGAAACCGCACTTCTAGTCTTGAAAATATTGTTATTTGCAGTGCAGTTTCATCAGAAGATAAGTCTTGGCCGGTTATATGTGCAGTAAATACTTGCAGGAAGCCACCACTTTTGTACTATGGAAATAGTTTGGAGTTGGAATATGAATACAAAAGGATAAAATCGTATGTTTGCTCAATACTTCTTTCAGAGGTTGGGAAATGCGACTAAATGCAATGTGTAATCTTGAAGAATCTTAAAACATTTAGAGAAAATATCAAAAATAATTTATTTGAGAATCTATTTTTTTTTTACAAAATGATGAAAATTGGTTCTTACAAAAAAACAATAGCGTTTTGAGACTTGCTTCATAAGTATTTTAAAGTTACTTTAAAATTACTTTTGTTTGATATAAGAATTAATGGCTTCTCAGAGAGAAATGATAGAGTGCAATAAAAAGAGGAGCAAGAAATACAAAAAATTTATCATAATTATCTATTTAGTTGGACCCATCAACCTAAACTTATCTCAATCATTCAATCATTTATTCACATGGATCCCACTGTTTTTTCTTCATAAAAGCATAAATAAAAAAAGTTAAAACCGATTTTTCCCTAAAAATGGAAAAAACAGAAACCAAAAGTGCTGCAGTAGAGTAGAGGACTTGTTTAAAATATACTTATAAAAAAAAAGACTTGTTTAAAATATACCCTAAAATATTGTCCATGTCAGCAGTCCTTACCCTTTTCAGACGAGAATAACGGGCGTTGATAAGATATCATCTAACGGACACGAATTAAACCTCGTCGCCTCCCCAAATCATCACATCCCTCCGCCACTTCATCAGTCCGTGTGAAAAACAAATGGCTCCGGATTATTGCTCCACCCCGCCAACATTTTCCCAAACCCTTCATCTATAAATCTCATTTGAAATCCTCCAATACTCACTCCAAATTCCTTTGTTATATTTGATTGCTACAGTGTCCGTAAAATAGTTTGGATCAATGGCACGAACCAAGCAAACCGCCCGCAAGTCCACCGGCGGCAAGGCGCCACGGAAGCAGCTGGCTACCAAGGCCGCTAGGAAGTCTGCGCCCGCTACCGGCGGAGTGAAGAAGCCGCACAGATTCCGCCCTGGCACCGTCGCACTACGAGAGATCCGCAAGTACCAGAAGTCGACTGAGCTTTTGATTCGTAAGCTGCCGTTCCAGAGGCTTGTTCGTGAAATCGCTCAGGACTTTAAGACGGATCTTAGGTTCCAGAGCTCTGCCGTGTCGGCCTTGCAGGAGGCGGCGGAGGCCTACCTTGTTGGACTGTTTGAAGATACAAATCTGTGCGCTATTCATGCCAAGAGGGTGACGATTATGCCCAAGGATATCCAGTTGGCTCGAAGAATTAGGGGCGAGAGAGCTTGATTGTGCTTTCTGCTTCTGCTTGGCAGGATTAACCCTTTTAGTCTTGAGTAGTACGGTAAATATGTGCTTCGATGCCCTTATGTAATGGCTGATGCCTCATGGTCATCATTTGCAATGAAATCCTGTTTCGTTTATATTATCCAAAGTTTAAATTGAAGAATATACTATTACTGGTACTGGGTATGTGGATTAAACTGAAATCCAAAAGAAAAAAGTTGCTTGGGTTAAAAATTGATGAACAATTTGAGATGAAGAATGTTGAATAATACTGAGTAAACTTCGACCCAATTACTGATGATTCAAGCTTTTTTGTCAGATTTTGTACAATTCTCATTAAATAAGCAAAATTAGTACACAGGAGATGCGGTTGGACTAGGAACAAGCACAATTAATAATTTTCAACTATTCGCATCAGTAAAATGGAAGTCATGTGTTAACTCCCTTCTTTGTCTCCCCTCTCTTCTTTTTCTTACCGTCTCTGTTTTTTGTCTGTTGGTTTGTGTTTCTTTCTCTTTGTGTGTCTCTCACTCGATCCCTTCTCTGTCTTCCTTTTCTTGTCTCTCCGATATGATTTACTATACTTCAGCAATGAAGGCTTCGTATCCGAGCTTTCTAATCCATTTCTTTGAGAATCTGGACAAGATGGAAGGTAAGGTCCAGCTTCATCCATCCTTGATCCAACAGCACCACGACCATGCTTGGTCTTGGTCCTGGTCCTGGTCCTGCATCAGAATGGCAACTCAATTAGCCAGAGAACTCAACAAAGTACACGGAATGGAAGTTGAGCATAGGAACGAAACTGCCTGCATAGACAAAAGACTTAGAAGGACATACCTCGAATGTAAGAATTCCTCAACCTCATTATCCCTTAATCCTTCATCTTCCATTGGATCGACATCGTCCATTGATCTTTCCTTTGATGACAAACCAGCACTTGCTGTTCTGTCCTTTTCATGGCAGAACATTCCCGTGATCTCTCGCACTACTGCTTCGATTTCTTGATTCTCTAAAGCCTATTGTCCAATTCAATCTGTTTATTAGCTGTAGTGTGAAATGCAAATGAGTTATTCAATCACAAAAGCTATATTACATGATAGGATTAACACTACAATCAACGAGGAGCAAGAATCATCATTCAGATCTGAAAACAGACAAGGCTACAGATATAATTGTGAGAAGCAGCTACTAAAGAAGAATCTGCCGCATAAAGATAAAATTTTCAACAGCAGCACTCATTAAAATTGGATCACATGCATAATTTCAAACACGCAGTAAAAAAAAAGAGAGAATCATATCAATACAAACCAACCTTGTTGTACACCATGAACAGTTGCCGTCAGAAAACGCGAATTTGGCCTACTCCTAACAGTGGGCTGGCGTAGGTAAGCCAACGCTCCTTCCTTCTGCGCTTCCCGCCGCAACTCCGCTGCCTCCTTCAAAAGAATGGCAGCTATTCTGTTTTCCGTCTCTAAATCCATATCGAGACCTCAACAACAGAGGCTCAATAACGGTACGAATTGAATAACCTGGAAAACAAATTCATTGGAAGCACATGATTTCTATTAATCCCTAATTTCAGAATAGGCAGCAATAAAAAGTAATATTAAAACACCAATTAGGGAAAATTCACTTACCCTTTCCTCGGTTTGGCTCTGAATACAGTTGAGAGAATTTTAGAACGGCCGGAACTGGTAGAACATGACTCGACGGTGCACTCACCTTCTACCGTATAGATCGCCAGAAAAATCAACTCGACCCCTTTGCAGGATTTTGAAGAATATAGCATAGCGAGAAATGATATACCGCAAGAATTCTTGCCGACGAAAATGGTGATCCGTATGTTTAATAGATGGCTGGGATTGATATTGGTATCAAGAATTTCTTGATAAAAATTCTTTTCCGTAACCAATTTGGAAACGCACGGTAACTTGTTTATATATGCCATATGGGCGTAGGGCCCAACTGATTTTTTAGAAAGTGTAACTAAATATTATTTGGCCCGAATATTGGCCCACTGGGCTTAGAAATATTGGGCAACTGGAATTTAACCTATATCCTTTTGTCACTTAATTCCAAATCAATATTTTTTATTAGTTTAATTTCACATTTGATAGGTAATTCTTTTTTTATAAGGAAATTTAATTATTCTATTAATATGGGGCTTTTGCCAAAAAATATTTACAAAGTTCATGCTCCTATCTAAATTTGATATATGTGCAGAGGTTATAAAGTCAGTCCCCTAATACTAATATGTGTTTACAGAAAAATATGCGGTAGCTAATCTCTAGGAGAACATCTTTATCTTTTCCAAAATTTGATCACCGTTTGGGGGTGAGACATTGAACATATAGTTATTACGGGCTTTCCATATTTTCCATACCAAGCTGTGCCATAGAGATTTTTGTGTATCACACCATTTTTTTATTTTTAGCGTTATCAAATGTAGAAGATAGTGTAGTGTTGTAGTGGGTTGTTGACCTTGATATAGTGATATTCAAGCTATTTGTAGAGTGTAACAACCGAGGATAGTGTTAGCTTCAACAACAACGGAAAGGAGGGAAGAAGATTCAAGAAGAGAGACTGTAGAGTGAATAGTGATGGAGGATAGAAGAATGTAGAAAAAAGATCAGAGAGGAATACCAGGGGTAGAGAGATGCCAGAGAGGGAAATTCAAAACTTTCTCACTCATACCCAAATTGTGGATACATTGCCCTTTTATACAAAATCAACAACTAACAGAAAACACATTACGACTTTCCTGAACTTACTAATAATTAATACAAAAACATCCAACTGAAAATTAACCATTGAATTTCCACCTCTTTCATCCTTCATTCTGTCAGTTCCTCAGACTCCTCTATGATCTTGCGTTGCCTGGATAACCTCTTCTTCTTCTTCTTCTTCAACCATTGTTCCGGTAGATTGTCAACTGCAGCTTCTGGGTACATTACATAGTGGTCCTGCCATATCCTGTATACATAATCGCATTCAAAGAATAGATGGCAAGGGATTCTTGGCTAGCTTGGCAGAAGGCACATCGTGGCACAGGCAGTTGGGTTGTGCGTATTCCTCATGCAGTCTACTAATAATTTAGCTAAAATCTTGTATGCACTTCCTACCAGGGATATCAGTCAGTAATGTTCAATTTTCTCCAGACTGATTATCTTTGGTGTTAGTACAATGTACGCAAAATTGATGCCCTTGATGAGCTGGCTATTTTCATGGAATTGCTGGGTAGAAGAAATGCTTTCTTTCTTCATCGTTTCCCAGTGACGTTTTATGAAATAGAAATTTAGACTGTCAGGCCCCAAATTTTTATTTGCAGCACAAGACCAGACTATCTTCTTGATTTCCTCTTCTGTGAAAGGCAAAGGGAGGAATATGGTATCATTGTCGTTGAGGCAGATTGGGACCGATCATAGAAATATGTTGCAAAGTGCTTTTTAAAGTGTTCTCTTATTCTCGCTTTAACTTTGGTGACCTCTTCTGTCCATTGACCATTTATATTTAAGCCACGAATTTCATTTATTTTCCTGTGCTTTCTGATTCTTACTTTGTCGAATTTTTTGTTACCTTCGCAATCTTTTAGATACAGTGTTCTAAATTTTTGATAAAGTATACGGTTCTATCGTTGCAATAATACTTGTAGTTTTGTCATTTCCATTGCTTGCTGTTGAAGTTTGATGTGGTCAAATTTTGCCGTGCCTGCTTAAATAGTAAAATAATAATAAAATAATACAACTGGATGAAAATATATTAAGGCCAAGGATGCAAAAAACTCTTTATTTCAGCATAAAAAAATCTCTTTCTTATACAAATATTACTTTTTTTTTTCTCTCTTTCCATTTTCATCTTTTCTTCTCCAATTTTTTCCTTATTCTTCATTGCCTCCTCTCTTACACACGATCCACCCCCTTTTTCTCTAATAAGAGTTCCATTTTTATAGGAATTTTCGCATGTCTAAGGGTAAACATTTGTCCATTTCTTCTTCCACTTATCACATTACATGTAGGTTTTTTTCACCATTTGTCTATTTACATGCCTCTTTTATCCTTATGTGGGTTTTGGGCCATTTTTGGTGGGGACTAACCTGTCGGACCGGGCCTGCTTCTGGGTAGTGGTTCGTGGGCTGGGTTTTTGCTGGAGGCCCACTAACAAATGTTGCCGGGGAAGCAGAAAGCGGGTTGTTGATAGTTGGGCTTGGGGGATTTCAGGAATGTGACCATCATTTTGGGCTGGGTGATTTTGGTCCACACCAAAGTTCTTGGTCAGTTAAATTTTTTTGTTTTGCCATTGTCTCTCTTAATGCTATTGATTGTTTCTTTTGTTTCCTTTCCCACGTGGTCAAAGATTTCTTTATTCCATCTTCTGAGCGCCGTCTTCATGGTTTTGATTTTTTCATGTAGGATATAACCACTATATCCAGTCATTTTGCAGTTGTCCCTTGTTGTCTTAACAAAAGATTCGAATGATTTCACTTGGTTGAAATAGTTCAGAGTGCGAAACAGGGTCGGTCCCTAGTCGACCAACTCTTGTTTGAGCGTCATAGTGTGGTGATCAAAAGTCATTTTTTTCTAGTGCCATATGATTAAGATTCGACCATTTGAGCATCAATTCCAATGAGATGAGGAAGCGTCCGGGTGGTTGGCAAAGGTATATCTCTTGTTTGTCCATGTATAGCGACACATTTTCAATGGGAGATCAACTAGTGTACTTTGTCTCACAAAGTAGTCAAAATTCTGCATTTCACTTGCTGGAGATGTTAGTAGAGGTTTTCACTCTTCCACCTCTGTGATTGCATTGAAATCCCCGCATAGGCACCAAAGTCCATTTGGGTCATGTTGCAGTATGTTGATGATCTCTAACCATAACTCCTTCTTTGATGATCTCTAACCATAACTTCTTCTTTGTTGGAGGTTCGCATTGAAAATAGATAGTCAATATCTTTACCTTTCATTTATTTGGCCCCCGCCCAAAATCAGTAACCGCTAGAATTCCATGTGCCTCCCAACTGCTTTCTAGTTCGAAGCGATTTGGGTTCCAGATACATAGTAGCCCACTTGAGTATCCCACTGCATTTTTTGCACACCATTCATACCTATTGTTGGGACAGATAGCTTGGAAGTCTCAAGCTGTAATTGAATCGAATTTAGTTTCCTGTATACATAGTAATTGTATTTTATGCTTTTGTACCATTTCTTTAATGTCGCGTCATTTCCTCTAATCTCCCATTCCTTGAGCGTTGAATATTGTAATGTTCATATCTTTGTTTGTGTCTCTTCTTTCGCCTCTGCCAGTTGCCTGATTAGCTCTATGTTTCTACAATCGCGTATTTCTAGGTGTTCAATAATAGTAAAAAATTCTGTCATTGGGGCATTTGATTTAATATCTAAAGCATGGCCTAACGCTAATATTCTCTCAGATTCCTGCTCTAAATTCATGCATTTTTTAAATCTAAAATTGAAGAGTTTAGAGATTGTTTGGCTAAGTTGATTGCACACTTTGTTTCCCGACTACTCATTTCGGCCTCTCTCGGAGGTGCTTGCCATGTTTCGGTAATAGTCGGCCATCTTTCTAAGATAGTCCCAATGTTTCTCCGCATTGTCCATCACCAATGTCTTTTTTCCTTGTTTTTCAGCTGTTGGGCTTTGGCTGCCTTGGCCTGCTACACATCAGCCGAATTTAATGGTTGTTGGTCTTGTTGGGCATCAATTAGGCCCATTTTGTCCACCACTAGATTTTCCTCTTGTTGTCCGTCCCTGTTCAGACCGCTTGTCTGATGGGTTATCTAGCACTAACATGGATGGCCCAACTTCGTTGTCAACTTCTGTGGCTTGGTTGAGCCTGAGTTTGAGGCCACATTTTTCTTCGACCGACCTAGTACACACCAGCCCAGATTGCTCATCGAAACCCGATGGCGGCCCTACAAGATCTAGAGAGATCTGTATTTCAAAATTATCTTTGTCTCGTACATCCTCAACCGATGACATGTGGCTCGAGGCCATTGTGATTCCTAGAGGTTCTCTGAAACTAGTCATTATTACATTCTGTCCCGAAGTCTCCTCACCTCGTTGGGAATTGGGTTCAATCAGGGGTGGCTTGGGCGCCATGCTCAGTCCGTTGGAGACAGGAATCAACTGGGTCAATGCTGGGAAAAAATCCTCCCAGAGTTGTTGTGAGTTGGCTTCCGACGGTCCATAATTTTCCATTTTTCACTTTATTTTCCATTCCTTCGGGAGTGTAATTCTTCTTGCAATTTATTTTTGATATTTTTGCCGGCGATTTTAACTTCAACCGATTATGGAATTCTGCCAATTTGGTCTGTCAAGAAGGCTTTTTTGGCGATCATGCTTGTTTTGTTTGCTGTAGAATTTACAATTTTCACACAACAGCCTAAGCTAAATGCGATTTTGATGAAAAGCCCATCATTCTAGCAATCTAGCGGCATATTGTGGATTCTTATCCACACTGCTTTTCCATTTCCACTATTTTCCAGGCCGTCAAGCAGTTGCCAGACCTCCATTTTGTCCCAGATGCCTTCATCAGAGAGGCGTTGTAGCTTTAGTTACTCTGATTTCAGTCTGACCCAGATCTCCCCCACTTCCAGCTGCATTTATCAATTCTTGTTTGGCTTTGTCTAGTCCGGTTAACTTCCTCATCTCACCTACAGGCAGTCCCTTAGCTAGGACTTTTCTTCGTGATTTGGAATGAATTTTAGTTTGATTGTCGCGAGTTGTGGCTTCCTGTGAGTTATTGGTAGTGCAGCTTCCGGAGTCAGCTAAGTAGGCATCTGTTGCACCCGCATAACTTCCAACCGTCCCTACGACCCTTGTTGCCTAGTTTTAACTAGGCTCACCTTCAACTTATGTGTACCCACAATAATGTCATCCGAAACTACCTTTAGTTGAGTAGATTTTTCCATACGTGCAAAGTGTACGAAGGCAAACTTCCAGCCGAGGCGATAGTGAGCTTTCGGTAGATGAATGTTGCGCACATAAGCAGAAGGCTCCCAATTTTGCTTTTGAGTAGTTATATGAGAGATTAGTGATATAGTAAGATGCGGTGGTGTCTCTCAAACATTTGATGTAGTTGGATAGGCCTTTGTGTGATTTATTGGCTGATTGTGTTGTTTTCTGGTTTGTTCTGTTGACTATTTGCCATTCGCCTTCTTCAGGTGGCGTCGACACCGTTGGGAAACTCTCGATTGGCTCCATAATTTGCTGGTACTGATTTGTTGATGATGCTTGTGATGTCTTCTGGCTCATTCTCTTTACCACGAAACGTGCTCTCACCCGGTTGATGGCTAATACTAGTAAACATCGAGAAAATAACCTACAACTCAGGATGGTTGTTGCTGGAGGTGTAGATGTTGCATACTAGAAGAGGATTTCAATTGTTTGGCGGCGGCAAATGGGCGGGGCGCCCCGCCCACACATTACGGGTAAACGGGCTGGAAATTTCAGCCCGCCCCACCCGAATTGAAAAAAAGGGCCGGCCTCGCCTGTTTACAAAACGGTCCGAGCCCGCCCGCCCGTTTTTAAAAATTGGCCAGACCCGTCAGCCCGTTTAAGAATAATAGCTCTCAGGGTCCGCCCATTTTTTTTTTGTGTTTTTAATATTTTTTTATTTTATTATTTTTAAATAATAAAATGAGCGGGCCGGACAAACCGCAGGCTCAAAAACTGAACCCTCACCGGCCCATTTTGGAAAACGGGCGGGGCCGACCTGCCCATTTTTCACACAAGGCTCGCCGCTGCCCATTTTTAACGGGCGAGTCCGGCCTGTTAGCCCATTTTTTACGGGCAGGTCGGGGCGATCCCGTTTGCCAAACTCTAGTTTGGCTGTTAAGATTTTTACTATAAGTAATTCTTGTTGGTAAAATTTGTTGATGGATTTTCTAATTTTTTGGGGCTTATAATTATTTTAGGAGTCAACTTTTGACTTATAAGGCTTTTCTAAACTTTTTAACCCTTCAAAATTTAAATAATTTATTATAACATAAAGTTCCTCATAAATATCGACAGCCGATTTCTCCTTGAAAGGAAAAAGATGAACAAATAATTTTCCCAAATATGTTTATTCTTTCCAGCTCCCCCAAATTGGTTTCTAATTTAAATTTAAAACCACCTAAAAGAGCTACTGACCCCGAGAGTGATGATCATTTGCTGCACATCCTCTTCTCCTTGAGCTGGTCTTTGTAACAATGTCTACTGAAAATGGCAGCACCATCCTGGGGAATTGGAACAATTAAAGAAAAAGGGGGGAAGGCAGAACAGGAGAATAACAGTATGAGGACAAGAAAGGAGTCGAATTATTCTGGAGTGGCACGTAGCATTGAACTTTTGAGCTGTTATGCTGTTACATTATTAGTGATCATAAGTAGATTATGCTAGTTAATGTGGTTGATTTAGAGGGACTGTATATATTTGTAATCTTTATATGATTGAAGTAGTTTTGGTGAATAAAAAGTACTATTTTCTCTCTATATATATTTCCCTTCTGCTAAGTCTTCTCATTCTTTTCCTTTTCTATGTTATCTCCTGCCCTGAATTCTGATCTCGTTGACTTCTTGTATCAATGGGTTTGTTTCAAGTGGTATCATAGTACCGTTAATTCATTCAACCATCCTTCCAAAAAATAGCTAAAAAGAAGAACAAAAGACCCCAAGCCATGGATGAAATGACAAGAATCAAATAGGAGGCTTTGTCTGGAAAAAAAATCATGTCCTTCCTGCGCCTCCTGAGGATCCTGATCTAGATTTACACTCCGAAACTCTTGAAAAACAAATTGAGTTAATGAAGTTCCAGCTGAATAAGTCCACTAAAGAAATGTAGAGAAACATGGAGTGCATGCAAAACCAGTCCACCAGGTCTGACAAATCTATGGTTATGTTCCTACAGAATATATAACAAGAAGTTAATGCCATTGCTGAGTTAGTACACCGAAAAAACGGCCAGAAGTGTATCATGGGAGAGCCTCCAAAATTCCATGGAGGTACTTCAGGAGTTAAAGTTTCACAGTAAAGTATATCTCAAAAATACACCATGTTATGAACAGAGGATTTGAATTGAGGATTATGGATGTGAAGAGCTTGACAAAGAGCATAAAGTAAAAATGCCATACACTAACTTTTCTCATTTTAATGGTAAGAATCCTCATTCTTGAATTGAACATGATATTTTTCAATTTACATTGGCATTCATTACCATGAGAGGATTGAGTTTTAGAGAATGTACTTTGAGGGGATGCTTATGCTTGGTTTAGGAGTCTCACGCATAACAAACCTATTGAGTGGGATGATTCTGTTGCTGCCATTCTCATCCGTTTTGATCTAGATGATCCTAATAACTTGTTGGAGGAGTTTATGTGTTAAAAGCAAGGTAAGAGACTTTGTAGGATCTGTTGAGAAGGTTTGATGCTATTGTATCTTTTGTTATGATCATGCATCCTGAATTTGGTGAGTCCTTTCTACAGAGAGAAGTTTATTGGATGCTTGCAGTCTAAGTTAAGGTCAACAGTTAGATAACCCAACCAGTACACTACTTGAGGTTATTGCTACGGTAAAGAGACGGGAGCTCTCAGTGAACTCCTCTATTGATATGGTGATTGCTGGTCCTACATTGAAACTAGTCCCTAAAACTAGTAGCAAACCTAGTACTCAGATGCAGAACAAAAATAAGCCTGATGCTTCTCAAGTCAAAAGGATATTATCTCTAATGCAAAGATGAATGAATGAATAGAAAAGTAGCTATGTTTCAAGTGTGTAGGACCATATACTCCTGGTCATCAATGCACAACCAAGATATATGCACTGCAAGTAGAAACTAGTCCGACGATTATGTTATTGGAATCTGTGGCTAGAGAAATGAGTAGTGAAGAGAATGTGGTTGGGGAAGAGTCTGATGAGGGTAGTCTGCCCATTAATGCCATATGTAGCAATACAAGGCTGAATACCTACCGAGTTAGTGGATTCTACAAGTGAGCGTCTCCAAATACTTATTGATAGTGAGAGTTCTCACTGCTTTGAGGATCATAAGTTCTCTAAGTTGATGGGTTGTAACTTGGAGTATGCAAAACCTATGGTGATTGAAGTTGTTGATGGTGTGAGGAATATAAGTAAGGGAAATGCAAGAACTTCAAGTGGACAATGCAAGGGGAGGAATTCACTCGCACACCCAAAACATTCCCTATTCACAGTTATGATCTAATAGTTGGGGGTGATTGGTTAAAGAAATATGGTCCAATCTTGTAAAATTATGATGAGATGATAGTCATGTTCAACAAGGAATACCAACAAATACTTGTACAAGCTATAAGAGTGTAGAGAAATTGAAGTATATGTTTGCAGAAAAGATGACCAAATTAATAAGTAGTGGGTTAGTTGTTGTTGTGGGAAGACGAAATATGAAGGATAAACCTGATGATGAAGAAGTAATAAATGTTGAGTTATTTAGTATGGACGTGTAAATAGTACCATACTCCAGGAAAATGTTGATAGGAGGTTTGAGATTGTTTAGACGGTAGTCCAAGGTGGTGATAAGGCTTTCTACTCTAAACTAGATCTCATGTTGAAGAATTTTGCTGATATTTTCCAAGAATCTATTGTCTTGCCACCGATCAGGGAGTTGAACACGACATCACCCTAACACCAGGGGCTATCACGAGGAAGCAAGTCCCATATCACACACCACACTACCAAAAGTACGAGATAAAAAGGATTTTGGGGGAACTGCTAGACACAGGGTTGATAGGAGAAGCCACAACCCATTTGCTTCTCCAATATTACTAGTAAAGATGAAGGATGGGGTTGGCACATGTGTGTTGTCTATAGATATCTTAACAGCCTCACAGTGAAGAGTAAATTTTCTATTCCAATAATTGATGAACTACTGGATGAGCTGCATGGAGCAATCTGTTTCAGCAAACTGGATTTAAGATCTGGTTACTTCCAGATAAGGATAGTGGATACTGACATTTTATGAACAACTTTATCACCCACCATGGACAGTTTGAATTTTTGGTTCCATTTAATCCGTGCAATGCTCCAACCATCTTTCAAAGCTTAACGAATAAGGTATTCTCTGATTTCATTAGAAAGTTTGTGTTAGTCTTCTTTGATGATATCTTGGTGTACAACAAAATATGGGAGGAGTATTTGAACCATCTCGGGAAAGTGTTAGAGTTGATGTGGAAGAATAAATTTTAGGCTAAATAAACCAAATGTTCCTTCGACCCAAGTTCTATTGACTACCAGGGGTACACCATCTCACATAAGGGAGTGGATACTGATCCTACCAAGGTTCATGTCATGGTGGACTGGCTGAGGCCAACAAAATTAAGTAATTGAGAGGGTTCTTAGGGCTGACAGGCTACTACCATAAATTCATCAAGGAATATGGGACTATCAGCATGCCCCTTACTCAACTGCAGCAGAAGGATTCTTTCCACTGGAATGAGGAGGCAGAACAAGCACTGAAAACATTGAAGAGAACTATGTCTACTGCCCCAGAACTATACCTTCCTGACTTCCAGCAGGTGTTAGTATTAGAAACATATGTCAGTGACAAAGGAATAAGGGTTGTGTTGACATAAATGACCTTCCTATTGCCTACTACAGTCGATCCCTGAGACAAAAACAACAAGCCTTATCGACATATGAGAAAGAGCTCTTGGCAATAGTATTGGATGTAAAGAAATGGAATGAATACCTTCAAGGTGTATCATTCATCATCAAGATTGACTAGTAGGCCCTCAAACACATATGTGCCATCTACTTTGTGGTCTTCGGTTCCCATCGGTTGTCGTTCGGGTTCGACCAAGTCTCCGGCGGAATCTTCCAGTTTTCGGCCAAAGAGGTAAGTACGGCTATCCCTTAACTCATAGAACATGAATTAAATGGTTTTTGGCTTCGATTTCAAGGTTGGTCCGAAATTGAAAGTTTTTGAAACGTTAGAAATCGAGCCCTTCGATCCTACAATATCAACCAACACAGCGGTCTGGATTGAGGAAGTAACAAATAACTATGCACAAAATGCTCATTACACTATCATCATTCTGGCCAAAATAGTAGACCAACCCACTTATCCAGACTATCAGCTACATGGTCGACTGTTAAGATGTTGAGGTAAGATCTCTGTGAGAAGGGGGCTGATTTGAGACAAAGGATTATGACAATATTCCATGACTCACCACTGTGGTGACACTTAGGTATTCAAGTCACGTTGAACATAATTAAGCTATACTTTCATTGGCTTTGCATGAAAAAAGATGTGGAGCATTGGGTCAGTAACTGTGATGTTTGTACCAAAAATAAGCCTGATGTCTCAACTCATGCTGGACTACTCCAGCCCTTAGACATCCCATCATCTTAATGATCTAGAATAAATATGGATTTTATTGAAAGTCTACCTAAGCTTGAAAGGAAGAATATGGTAATGGTAGTGGTGGACAGGCTCAGTAAGTACTCACATTTTCTGGCCTTGGTACACCCTTATAGTGTAGAATCTGTTGCAAGGATATTCCTTGATCATATTTATAGACTTCATGGTATGGCTACAGAGATAGTCTCTGATAGAGATAAGGTTTTCAATAGAAACCTAAGAACAAAAATGATATGAACTTTCCAATAAATGTGACAAAACTTAATACCAATTATTGGTGGTTCATCCTCAAGATAAAAAAAGACTAATTTTTTTGTAAACTTGATTCATCACCTATAAAGAGGTGGGAACCAATATAACGTTTTGTAAAATGGTCGCCACCAAATGGAACCTTGAAGAGAATTTGTCTCGACCAAGAACCAAGGATAAGACTGTAAGTAGACGCCACTAGACTTCAAATGAAAAATAGATAAGTGTAAGATTCTTTGTAAAAGAAAAGGACACACCTAACAAGTTTATTCCAATATCAAAAGCTAAGTACACACGGTGTCGAATAATGCCTATTTATAAGCTTGAGCACACGTCTAGAAATGAAAAGGTTCAAGCGAACGGATCTAATATTTCCAAGAGATGCATCCGTTTGAAAAAGATACAATGATTTGAAAGGTCATGTGCTTTGATGGATAGGTGCGTCTCTTGGTAAGGAGGTGGGACTATTGGTAAAAGGATGCAACCCTTGGTGAAGAGGTACATCTATTCGTGAAAGGATGCAATCGTTTGGAAGAGAGTTGTCCTTTGGTGAAGGGGTGCGTCCATTGGAAGAAAGGCAACCGTTCGGACGAGATGCGTCCCTTGGACAGGGCCATGATCGTGTTTTCATGCTTCCTTGCAATCTATGAGGTGGACTTGTGGTTCATGGACTTGTAGGGGTCGTCCATTGTATCCGCCGTGGCTAACCGCTCCATTACAAATCTCGTGAGTAACTCTTTGATCTTCTTAGCTCAAGCTCTAGTGACGGGTCCACTTGGCCAAGCTAGTGTCTTGCTCTTGAGCTCGGTACCTTGTGTTGTAGTTCTCTTAGCTCCTTTATTAACTCAAGTTCATGCTGTGCAGTTGATTTTACATCATTTTCCCCTTCTTGAAAATTATTTGTGCTCAAATTAGATCCTGCATCAAACGGAGAAAGATCAGAAACATTAAAGCTATCACTTATGTTGCATTCACTGGGAAGATCCAATTTGTATACATTATCATTAATACGTCTAATCACTAGGAAAGGTCCACCCCCCTTGGGTAGCCTCTTCTCGGGAAACCTTTATTTCCTAAGGCGCAACCATACCCAATCAACTTTATTTGATCTTCCAACTATTGTTTTGGGGATAGGGGTACAAGAGTGATAGGCTTGCCTCTAATATTAAATGTGTACCTATTTGTGTAACTATCGTGGTTGGCTCGAACGTCGAATTGCCATGGCATACTAAGTAGAATGTGACATGCATCCATTCGTACAACGTCACACACGATCGTGTCCACATACTTGCCAATGGATAGGTGTACTTTAACTTGTTTCGTGACCTTCACTTCGCTACAATCATCGAGGCAATGAAGTTTGTACGGGTGCTTGGTGGTCACCATAGCAAATGTTTCTACCACATACGTGCTGGCCACATTGGTGCAACTTTCACCATCAATAATAACACTATATACCTTATCTTGAACATGACACCGTGTGTGGCAAAGGTTTTCCCATTGATTTCTTTCATCTTGATTAGCTTGAAGGTTAAGGACTCGGTGTGCCACGAACAATTCTCCAACGGCCGCATCTTGCTCATCATCATTCTCATCTTGTTTGATCCAACAGACTCCTCATCCTTGGACTCATACTCACCATGTGCGTTAAGTACCATTGTCCGCTTGTTTGGGCTTTGACTAGCAATATACCCTAGTCCATGATACTTGAAACATTTTATGCCACAAGATTTAGAAGTAGAGGGTGTGTTGGTATCTATTGGTGCGGCTGTCTTGGCCTTAACTTCATTTGGAGCCTCGATTTTCGATTTGTTCACCTTGATGGAACTTGTCTTCCACGAACCTTAAGGAGCTGCTGGTGGTCCTCGCCTTGCTCCCTTTCTTTTGAGTTGTTCTTTAACCTTGATGGCTTGATAGAGTATGTCTTCAATCTCCACATAGCGTTGGAGTTCCACTATGCCCACAATGTCCCTATTCAACCCATGGAGGAACCTAGCCGTGGTCGCCTCCCAATCTTCCTCAATGTTTACTCGATCATTTCACGTTCTATCTCTTTATAATGCTCCTCAACATTCTTGCTTCCTTGCCCAATTCGTTACAACTTTTGGAATAGGCCACGATAATAGTGATTTGGCATAAAATGCCTTCTCAGTATTGCCTTCATTTCCTCCCATATTCCCACGGGTGGTTCTCCATTTCGCCTCGTGCTTGTCACTAATTGATCCCACCAAATAATTGCATAATCCGTGAATTCAATGACAACAAGTCTAACCTTTTGTCATTCGATGTAGTTATGGAAACTAAACACCATTTCAACTTTGGTTTCCCATTCCAAGTAGACTTCAGGATCGGTTTTCCCTTTGAAAGATGGAATCTTAACTTTGACATTGCCAAGATTATAATCTCGTTCACGCACAGGCCGCTCCATGTTTTGCCTCGGATGGTTCCTTCTTTCGCCCCTATTTCGGTGCCCAAATCCTCTTTGGCCTCGGGGTACAAAAGCATCACCTCCCACGGGCCATGCTCTACATCGTCCTATTGACCTTGATCTTGTTGTTCTTTGTGTTTGCTCTTGTGCCTACCAAATTTTCGATTGATCCATGAAAACGTGCAAAGGCTCTAGAGCCTCATCCATCATCCTTTTCATTTGAGTTGTGAGGGCTTGAATGAGAACTCGTTGATCCGCTTGTGGCATCTCGTAGTGTATTTCCCTCCGGTGTGCCGTGGGACACAGTTCCTGCAAGAAAACAAGGTTAGAAAAAACAATATTTCCTTACCTCCCTCATGTGATTCGCTAAATAGGGCCTCTTCTATAATGTATCACACAAAAATTGGTTTTTTTTCACTCAAATGTTTTCACCACTCTTGCATTTTTCCTCTTGACTGTCCATTTTCCCTTAACTCGACTCTTAATAACTTAACTTTTCAAGTCTTGCAATGAATCCTCACGAACTTGGAACTTGATCATGATTGAGGTGTTCTTGAAGAGATGTTCAGTCAAGTGCAACAAGGAAAAAATAAAAAAGAACCTGAGAAAAAAATCCCTATCTAGGAAGAGATCTCTTGTCGTTTTGTTGCTTAAAGTTTTTTTCTTTTCTTTTCTTTTTGTCAAGAAGAGCATCTTTTTTTGGCCTTCAATAGATACAGCCTTGCTCTTTGTTTTTGTACTTTGACATTTTTTTAAAACGGCTAGGAAAATTACAAGAAATGTAAAGATACCTTTCAACGAGAGTTTGACTTCACAGCTATAAAGAGATGGTAACCAAAAATATCAAAGACAGTGCAGACTTGCTCAATCTAAGCTTTGATACCAAATGATATGAACCTTGCCAACAAATGTAACAAAACCAAATACCAATTATTGGTGGTTCATCCCCATGATCGAAAAAGACTAGTTTGTTTGTACACTTGACCTGTCACCTATAAAGAGGTGGGAACCAAGGTAATATTTTGTATAATGGTCGCCACAAAATGGAATCCTAAAGAGAACTTGTCTCGACCAAGAACCAAGGATAAGACCGTAAGTAGCACCACTAGACTTCAAGTGAAGAATAGATAAGTCTAAGAGCCTTTGTAAAAGAAATGAGGTAAGTACAAATGGTGTCAAACAAGGCCTGTTTATAAGCTGGAGCACATGTCTAGAAATGAAAAGGTACAAGCGAACGGATGAATTATTTCCAAGAGATGCATTCGTTTGAAAAAATACTATGAATTGAAAAGTCATGTCGCTTGATGGATAGGTGCGTCTTTTGGTAAAGAGGTGTGAGTATTAGCGAAACGATGTGACCCTTGGTAAAGAGGTACATCTATTTGTGAAAGAATGCAACCATTGGGAAGAAAGGTGTCCTTTGGCAAAAGGGTGTGTCCATAGGAAGAAAGGCAACTGTTTGTACGAGACGCTCCCCTTGGACACGGCCATGACCGTGTCTTCATGTTTCCTTGCAAGCTATGAGGTGGACTTGTAGGGGTCGTCCTTTGAGCTATACACCACAGCTAACTACTTCATAACAAATCCCGTGAGTGACTCCTTGAGCTTCTTAGCTCGAGCTCTGGCAATGGGTCCACTTGGCCAAGCTAGTGTCTTGCTCTTGAGTTCGGTATCTTGTGATGCAGCTCCCTCAGGTCCTTCTACTAGCTCAAGATCATATTGTGCAACTGATTTTACATCAAGCATTGATGAAGATAGCTGGGGTGCAACTGGATATGAGTTTAGCCTATCATCCTCAAACGAATTGGCAAACAGAGAGGGTAATTCATTGCCTGAAAACCTATTTGTGTTGTATGTGTTCACAGAAACCTCGCTCTTGCTGTAAGTGACTTCCATTTGAAAAATTCTGGTATAACATTTCATATCATACCAGTGCTTGTATGACTCTCTTTAAGGCCTTATATGGCTATGAAGCTCCGCACTTACAACAACAAACAACAAAATGTACCCCAGTATATTTTCAACTAAGTTAGGATCTGGGGGATCAGATGTACACAACCTTACCCTTATAATTATATAAAGAAGTTGTTTCCGTAGCAACCAAATAAGCATTGCGCCATTTGATGCATTGAGTTCCAACAACTTCACTAATAATAGAAGCACTGAAATTTAATAGAGTTATTTTGATCTGGTCCATTATTAGTTCAAAGCTAAAAGAATTGTCAATGATGACTCTTCCAGCTCTATTTGCAATGGACACGTATAAAGCTTGACACTTTCCTATGCCAATCTCATGTAGCCTCACTCAAGGCGTAGCCAGGAATTGAAGGGAGGGGTCAAAATTTCAGGTTTGAACAGATTGGGTCGGGTTGGATCGGTTTAAACTGCAAAAAAATCTATTTTTTTTTTATGATTTGAGTAAAAGATATAAGAAAATCCATTAAATTTTATGTGAATATTTAAAAGTAAATTATTCAATAGAAATATACCGCATATATATATATATATATATATATATATATATTTGATAACTAAGTTATCTGAAGGGAAGGCCCCACACCCGGGTTTCGGCCAATAAGTCACGGGCCGAAACCCGGGGTCGTGGCCTTGGCAACACATTTATCAGCAGGAGTCGAACCCAAGACCTCTAAACAAGCCCTGAGTATCTCGGACGCTACACCGCTGGGACACCCTACCAGGATTAATATACCGCATATTTCTGAATTTGTTTTTTTGGATTTGACCGATGAAATGTTTAAAGTAAAAACAATTTAATTGTTTTGATAGGTCAAGTTTTTAATTTACTGTAGAAAATAATATGAAAACTTGTACTTTATGAAGACTAACCCCTTGGGGTATATATAGTACTACAATTCAAACCCTAACTAAGTCTCGAATTATAATTCCTATAGAACTCTATTTAATCATAACTCTATTTAATATCAAATACTAACACTCCCCCTCAATATGGGCGAAAGATATCGATCAAGCTCATATTATTACAAAGTCTATCCATATCTATTGCCCTAAGATCCTTAGTGAGACAATCAGCAATCTACTCCTTGG
>JAOWBN010000034.1:503131-516797 GCA_028565015.1 Pinguicula moranensis | reverse complement strand
GGCCCCCACTGGGGGGTCGTGGTCCAATAGGACAAGTCTGCGTAAAACTGTGGATTTGAAACAAACAGAATGCACGGATTACCTACCCAAAAAAAAACTCCAATGCACATAAAGCCATTTGAGGACCCTTGAAAATGGAACACATCACACATAAGTCGCCCGACGAAACATGTTGTCGCCCACCGCCAATGTTTCTCCGCCTCGAGCCACCAACAGAAGAAATAAGGAATAATGACGACAATACAAATTGTGCTGGTAGCGCAAAAAACACGAACGAGGTGAAAGAGGACCGAACTCGTGGTGCTGCTATCAATAATGAGGAATACCTGAGTTTCTTTTGTTTGGCTTATAATCCATGACATGTACTTTATGATTGAAATGAAATGGAATTAGGAGCAACACTTAAGCTTTTTATCCACTTCTAAATGGACATATCTTCTGCATATTGTACCAATGAATTTACTTGAATATTGAATCAATATTTGACCACAGGATGCTTTGATTGTCTGTCAATTTATAGGATCAATATAAGTTCCTCAAGATTTTTCACTTTCATTTTGTATAAAACAATAAAATTGTTAAATACTTTCTAATAGAACAAACACACAATATACAAACAAAAAAGAAAAACTACTCCTAGTTTACTTCCTATCCAGTTGAGCATGTGTATATTTTTTTTACCATACATATATATAACATGTATGCAGAAAAAAAAAATTGACGTCCCCCTTAAAATATAATTCGCCTAAGAAAAAATAATTCCGACTATCTCGTATTTTGATCGTGATTGTGCTCGTGATTATGATGTATTTTAATTTTACTTTGTATAACATCGTAATGGGCCCTCTTAATATGTGCGTGTTGTCCCACACTGGACAAGAAGAAAATAATATATATATATATATGCTGTAATATAATAACTCAAGATTAAGTTTTGATTAGATCCATGGATCGTACCCGCCTTGGTCGCAAAATGGAAATAGCCTTTTTGTATAATTACAAGGAAAAGGGCCGCGTACATCAAACCCTCAGATACCAACTTAGTTGAAAATATATTGGGTAAAGTTAATTTTTTTTAGTTCTAATTAATATTTTGGGGGGAAATTAAAATCGCACGGCCAACTTATACTCGAGCCGAAATTACAATCTAACCCCCCAAATCAAAGGTAATTTACACCCTTACCAGTTACCATGCCATTTAAATCTTTCATCACCAACCCCTTCGTGTCTCATCCCTCTCCCGTGACAATTTTTCTGCGATTTTTGAACTCGCGGTCAATGGTGAAATCAAGCCCTGTCCTATTTTTCGTAGAAACAATGTCCAATACAAGGTAGGTGTTCCTGTCTAGGTTTAGTGAGAACCTATTTTGCCCGATTAATTTTAAGAGATTAGGTTGTTAAGGTTATTTGATATTCTTGAAGTTAGGGTTAAGAATTTTGAAGTTTGGAGTGGAGATTGTAAAAATTTATGGGTGTTCTTGTTGCATTTCGTTGTGATATTGAGGTTGCGTATTGGAGATTTATTAGATTTGTGTTCGTCTGGAGATTGGGATAGGTATCTTTGCTGTATCGAAAAAAAAAGAATTCTTTTTGTCAAGGTTGAATTGGTGATGTTTTCAGTTTTTGCTTCAAATTGATTTGAAAATCGAATGCTTAATCGGAAATTCTTGTTGGTTCAGGGTGAATTGTGTCCTCATGCGCGATTCTGGTGTGGTTGAAATTTGGTGAAGTTATAATTCGTAAGAGTTTGGATTGCTGATTAACTCATTTATAAGCTGATTAGGCAACTACTTGTTGCCAAACTCGTGGAGAGATGGACGAGTATCAGGAGATGGAGAGGTTTGGCATGGATAACGATTATGACGATGGGCAGTGGATCGGTGGTGAGTTTTATGGAAAGCGAAGACAGAAACGGACTCAGACCAAAGATGATGTTCTTTATGGTGTATTTGCTTCTGGTGATAGCGACTCTGATTATGAAGGCTCTGGTTCAAAGAAGCGCAGGAAAGATTCCGGCAAGAGAACGGACTTCACCAAACCAGTCAATTTTGTTTCTACTGGTTCAGTTATGCCCAGCCAAGAGATTGACCAAGATACCAAGGAGGATAATGAAGATATGGTTGACGATGATCCCAAACCTTTCGGTTTAGGTCTTGGAGCTACTGCTGGCCTTGGGTTGGGTTCGTTATCATCCAAAAAGGCCTCTCGTGAGGAAGAAAAGGATGAGGATAATGACTTCCTTCCCTCTTCTTTTGGAAGGAAGATTAAGGAAGGTGCTGAGTTGAGACGAGAAAGGGAAAAGGAGAAGACCCTGTTGGCCAAGAAGTCTTCACATTCTGGAAAAAAAGACTTAGATCCAGCTGGTGTTGGTTCATTTGAGAAGCATACCAAGGGTATTGGATTGAGGTTACTCGAGAAGATGGGCTACAAGGGAGGTGGCCTTGGTAAGAATGCGCAGGGTATTGTGGCCCCTATTGAGGCAAAGCTGCGCCCGAAGAATATGGGGATGGGTTTCAATGACTACAAAGAGGCGGTTCGTCCGGCATTACCCGATTTAGATGAAAAGCCCTTGGCAGTGACGAGTCAAGCCTCTGAAGTTTATTCCAAAGAGAAGTTGTGGTCAAAGCAGGCTCGGAAGAAAACGGCATATATAACAGCTGAAGAGTTACTGGCACAGAAGCAGGAGGGGAGTCTTGAAGTTGTTGAGAAGATATTTGATATGAGAGGGCCACAGGTCCGTGTTCTGACAAATTTGGAGAACTTGAATGCAGAAGAAAAGGCCAGGGAAAATGATGTTCCAATGCCAGAAGTTCAGCACAATGTAAGATTGATGGTTGATTTAGCCGAGCTTGACATACAGAAACTGGATACAAAATTGAGGAATGAGAGGGAGACTGTTGTAGCTCTGCAGAAGGAAAAGGAGAAGCTGCAAAAAGAGGCACAGCAGCAGCAGCAGCAGCTTGGAAACATGGAAGAGATAATGAGTGTACTGGAGCAAATAGGGCAGAAGAGCTCTTCTGGATTACTAACACTCGAATCCCTTGCGAAATTATTCATGGATCTGCAAACAAGATTTGCTGATGATTATAAGTTATGCAACCTATCATGCATTGCTTGCTCATATGCTCTGCCTCTACTTATTAGGATATTTCAGGGATGGGATCCGCTTCAGAATCCAACTCATGGAGTCGAGATAGTATCCCTTTGGAAAAAATTATTACAAGGGCATGACCAATTTGAATTCTCCGTTACAGACTCTCCCTACGCGCAGCTTCTTAGGGAAGTTGTGTTCCCAGCTGTAAGAATATCTGGCACCAACTCCTGGCAAGCACGGGACCCGGAGCCCATGCTTAGGTTTTTGGAGTCGTGGGAAGAGCTTCTGCCTACTTCTATCCTACAGACCATAATTGATAATGTAATCTTGCCAAAGATATCAGCTGCTGTAGATTCTTGGGATCCACGTAGAGAAACTATTCCTATTCATTCTTGGATACATCCTTGGCTGCCATTGTTGGGAAACAAGTTAGAGAATTGCTATCACTCAATCCGACACAAATTAGCAAGTGTTCTTCATGCTTGGCACCCGAGTGATGTGTCTGCTTACTACATCTTGTCTCCTTGGAAGACAGTGTTCGATCCTGCGAGTTGGGAGCGTCTAATGGTTCAATACATCATTCCAAAGTTGATAGACGTCATGCAAGCTTTGCAAATAGATCCTGCTCATCAGAATCTTGAACAATTTTATTGGGTACGAACATGGGTGACAATTATTCCTCCTCATCATATGCTTCAGTTGATGGATATTTTCTTCAATAAATGGCAAGAAGTCCTGTACCATTGGCTATGTTCGAACCCAAATTTCGAGGAAGTGACCCAATGGTTTCTTGGATGGAAAGAACTTCTTCCTCCTGAACTTCAGAGAGACGAGCATATTCACCAAAGGCTTAATGTCGGGTTAAATATGATGACCCGGGCAGTTGAAGGCATGGAGGTCGTGCAACCTGGTCTGAAAGAGAACATCAGCTATCTCCAAGCGAATGATAAACGGAAGTTTGAGAATCAGAAGAAATCAGCAGCAGCACAAGCTTACAAACAAACCTCTTCGGGGGGCATGTGATGACCTTGAAAGAAGTTGTGGAAGTTTATGCTCAGGAGAATGGCCTGCTCTTGAAGCCAAAACCTGGCCGGTTACGAGATGAGCACCAAATCTATGGGTTTGGTGGCGTCAGTATAATTATAGATTCCGTGAATCAACTCGTTTTTGCCCTAACCGAGGAGAAATGGTCTTTAGTATCTCTCGAGCAGCTGCTGGATTTACATAAGTCAAGGTTGAAGAAGCAGCACTGAGTTTTGAAATCTTAGTTTTCTAGTACTGGGAAAGTTCTGTAATTTATTAGGGTTAAAATTCCTGCTGTTTTGGTTATTTGGATTCAGAAATGTAAATTTGATTATATTAAGATGGGCATTTTTAACCGTTAATCGAGAAACTTGCAGCAATCGGACTAGAAAAATCTTGTGGGTTTTAAAACGGAAGGTTAAAGATTTGTTCAAGGTTTGAAATTGGAGATTTTCAAAATTGCGATTTTATTTAAAAAATTTAATAAAAACAAAACAAATGATTTTTCGAAGGTTTCAACAGGTCGGAAGCTGTTGGATAATTTTTTTTAATAATAAAAAATAACGTCTAAATCGTGTCCAGTGGTTTGACCGGCAAATCGCCGTTTAACCGGCAGAAATAGGCAGTCAAACCGACGATCAAATTGACGGAACCGGTGGTTAAATCATAAACCCTAACTTTTTAATTATTTTTAAGTATATAAGTTGTTAAATTTTATAAATTAATATAGTTTATAAATTATATAAGTTATTAAGTTTTATAAGTTAATAGAATTTATAAGTTTTGTAAGTTAATTTATAAGTTATATAAGTTTTAAATTTTACAAATTATGTAAGTTCTTAAGTTTTAAAAGTTAATAAAATTTATAATTTTTTAACTTTTATAACTTTATAATTTATAAGTCATATATGCTTTATAAGTTTATAAGCTATACAAGTTTTAAATTTTATAAGTTAATAAATTTTATAAATTATTAACTTTTATATATTTTATAAGTTTATAACTTTATAAGTTATATATGTTTATAATTTTAGTTTATAAGTTATATAAATTTTTAACTCTTATAACTTTTATAAATTTTGTTAAGTATATAAGCTACATATATTTTATAAGTTTGTAAGTTATATATGTTTTATAAGTTTGTAAGTTATATAAATTTTTAACTTTTAAAAGTTAATAAAGTTTATATGTTATATAAGTTTTTAACTTTTATAAGTTATATAAGTTTTTAACTTTTACAAATTTTAAAGTTTATAAGTTATATAAGTTTTTAATTTTTATAAATTTTATAACTTTATAAGTTTATAAATTTATAATTATAAGTTAAATTTCAAGATAAACTACATAAAAAAAAATGGCGCCGACCACCGAAGACCGTAAGCCAAAAATTGAAAATTAGAGTAATAACGAAAATTAAAAAAAATACTAAATAAAAGTCGGCTACACCAGAGGTTACAATCGTATTACCAGCCGTGTCGGAACAATAATGAAACCGCCCGAAATCATGAAACCGTAAATTGGCAACCGAAACCAAAGGAAACTGTCAACTGTTGGTTTGTTAAGGTTACGATTTTCATTTTTCAAAACCAACAATCTGAAAAAAAATCGACGGTTTGGCGACCTATTATTTGGCTGAAAAATTGTCGGGTATTCAATTAACCAAAAATTGTTGGATAATCAAATTGTTTGAACTGAAATTTTTGGTTAGTCCATTATTCGATTCAGTTATGGTTATAAAATGTCGAACATTTTTCGGTTCTTTCACGGTTATTATCTATCGCTTTCGAGATTTATTTAGTTTTTAATTCTTTTATCTTTAAAACGATGTTCTTTCATAAAAAAAAATTGGTTATTCGATTTAATTTTTTGTCAATCAAATAATCGAAAGTTTTTTAATTATAAAAAATATAAAAAAAAATAGATGTTCTATTTTTTGGTTTCTTTATGAAATTTTATAATTAAACCAAAATTATGGTCATAACTAGCCCGAATAATCTAATGATTATCTATGGCACTTTCAAGAAGTCAGTAATATTTACTATAATATTATAATTCATTTAACCAGCCTCGAAAAGAATGTTCTCCATTACTTCCGTAAAACTGTTCAATGACGGCTCCACCACTGTAAAAAGTCTCCTCTTCGCCGGACAACCACCACCGGAGCTACCTTTTGCATGTCGCTCGGGTACGCTCGACCGTAGGGTACTCTCGGGTGGGGTGCTGCTCTTGGTTAGAGGATTGGCAAGGAAGTATTGAACTCTATTGGTACTTCGTCTATGGCATAAGATCTACCTCAGTCTCGAAATGAGGGTGACCTTTCAGCAGATTCAAAACTTGAGTACATGAATGGCATGGCAGAAAATAGTTGGACAATTGGTAATTCGCAAGAAGAAGTCTCTGAACCCCTAAAAGGAACGGAGGGAGGAACCCCTAGAAGGAATACAATCGCTCTCTCCTTACATATTACGATTCGTAAGATATCTCAAATCCCATGTAAGTATCGATTTGTTGGAAAAGCTAAAAGGTGTGTGGGTGGGAACCATCCAGCTCAAAGTGAATGAAGCTACACAAGGATGCACTACTCATCCTGGTGAAAACATTCAGGTTCCTTTGGAAACCACACAGACTGCCCCTATGGAAGGTGAAGTTTCAGGTGAGCCAATTAAGTTCAGTCCAAATCCAGAATTGTCGCAGTGGCTATCAAGGTGCCTTATCGGTTTCCCTGCTCCGATAGTAGATCTTGGTACTCTGAACAAAATATTAGCCAAGGCAGGTTATGTTGACAGTGAAGCTGTGAGACTTGAAGGTAGGGAGGTTCTAGTCAAGTTGAAGAATACAGATGATCAAAAGAAACTACTAACTGATGAAAGTACCTCAGTAAAACTAAATCTGCATTCGTTACGCCCATGGAAAATGATAAATGGAAAAATGGCACGCTCAGTTTGGTTGCAAATAAGGGGAAGCGAATTGGATCCCTGATTCTTGTAGATGAAAAAAACTTCGAAATAATCAAAACTCTAGTATGGCCGTATTTATGTTCTAACAAATCTTAATTTTTGTGTCTGTCAGACTCTGCAAATTGAGACAAATAGTGAGACATTTAGCATACAAGTCATGGAGGAAGAAACTAAATTTGACAGGTTAACGGGATGGAATATGGGTGGCTTTCCGGTGTGGGAACAACTGCAAAATGACAGAAATAAAGAACAAGAATAGCCTGCTTAGGGTAAGCAGCCAGTAGGATATGTTGAAGGAAAGACGAGGGGGTATGTTGTATGGACAAAAAGCTGAAGGTCATCCATGCAATATCTGAAGATAATCAGCCAGAAAAAACTATTTTTGGTGCCGAAAAGTTCGAAGAGGTCATTCCATCTGAAGTACTGGTAAAAGAACCACTTCCCAACGAAGTTGATTTTGTCAGAGAAGAATCTTCGACTTCAAAATTAGATCATCAGAGTAGCAAGAAAAGGTGTACAACTGGTATGGTGATGATTTCAAGGTCAGAGTCAGTAGAGGGAATTAGTGAAAGATTATCTTTCTATGAAGCACAAGTCAACGCAACTCTGTCTTGACAAAATAATTCTAATATAAAATGTCATGAAGCGGGAGAAATTTGGTCGGTAAGTAACTTGGGCCAAATTCGCTCTTCAGCTCTACTCAGCCCAGCTAGCCTCGCCCACAGAGGAATATACAGCCTTGCTTGTTCAACAACATGATAATATGAGTATGAGGCTATCAACGAATCAACATATGATGCGGGCAGAATTAAATGAGGAAAGTCCGAGGAGTCAAAGTACAGTGATGATAGGTCCCGTTAATCCAAGTGTGACTATGATCATGTCCCAAGAATCAGATCCCTTCGACCTAGCTCCTATGTTATGTCTAACTCCAAACTCATTGGCAAAGAAGAAAGATGAGAACTATGTCTCGTTTGGCTCGGTGATAGATTCAGTAGCTAAACTGCGTGAACATACACATCGAATTCAAAGATCAAGTAACAACTTGGACGATTCTAGTGTAACTAAATTAGCTTTACCTCAATCACAATCTTAAAAAATCTTGGATCTAGCAGTAAATTCGTGTGTCTCATCAAATACCTCTAGAGAAGATATGCAAGGATGCTTGGATGCCATGAATGAAAGAGATGCTTCTATGGCAGAGAACAATATCATTCAGCCTCGGTCATCCTTATTATCTCCTCAATAAAATAAGAATATTGTCCTATAACATCAGAGGACTGAGAATGTTCAAAAGAAAACTGAGACAAAGGAACTAGTTAGAATTCATTATGTGGATCTTATTTGTATTCAGGAAACAAAAGCGTCATCAGTCGATGTTAAATTTTGTAGAAAATTATGTCCTAATGAAGATTTTGGATGGAGCACCTGTGATGCATCAGGAAGCTCGGGCGGATTATTATGCTTATAGCAAAAAGAAAAGTTCAAGCTCACGATTCAAACCTCTAGCAATGGATTTCTTATGTTGGAAGGGCTCTGGAGAGCGGAAGCGCAGCCGGTTAAGATATTGAACATTTGTGCCCTTGTAACTCGAGAGGAAAACAAGACCTTTGGGTCAGATTACGCTCAATTATATCAGTGTCTCCGTTGTCCAGTTGGTGTGTAGCAGGTGACTTCAATGCAATAAGAACACCAGAGGAAACAATGAATAGAGCAATTGTGCCTGTTTGGGAGATGAATGACTTCAACCAGTTTAAACAAGACACATAACTAGTCGATCGTCCTATGCAGAAAATTCGATATACTTGCATCACAAGGGGTGGCTCCTGTTGTAGTAGGTTGGACAAGTTCTTGTTGTCTGAGTCCTAGATCAGTAATAGTCGGAGTTGTATCAGTTTGAACTAGAAAGAACATGATCTCACCACATACCAGTACTTCTCAAAGATGAAATGCTGAAGTGGGGGCCAAAAATATGGAGAAACTTGAATAGCTGGGAATCATATGCAAATTTTGTTGAACTTGTACGGTCAGTATGGTCCTCACTTCAAGTATCTGGTATGTACTATGTGAAAAGCTAAAGCAGATGAGGTTGAGATTAAGTAAATGGAATAAAAACAACTTCGAAAATATAGATTGCAGAATCAAGGACCTTAGAGCTCAGCTAAAAGTCATGGATGATAACAATTAGATAGGCAGTCCTTCTGAAGTTGAAAGAATGCAAAGGCTGGAACTGT
Source organism: Pinguicula moranensis (assembly GCA_028565015.1). Lineage (NCBI taxonomy): Eukaryota > Viridiplantae > Streptophyta > Magnoliopsida > Lamiales > Lentibulariaceae > Pinguicula > Pinguicula moranensis. Next base: position 507,489 of record JAOWBN010000034.1, on the reverse strand, counting down.
GGCAGCAATTGCAGCATTCAATGCAAGACAAAGAAAAGCTGCTTATGCAAAAATCTAGACTTTGCTGGATCAAGGAAGGGGACAACAATTCACGTTCCTTTCATGCTAAGCTCAATAATCACAGAAGATGGAATAGTATAAGAGGATTATATCTTGCGGGAGTGTGGTCAGAGGATGTAGAAGAGATTAAAGCAGGGATCACTCAACATTTCTCATCCCATTTTTCAACTGAACGGTAGAACAGATCTACTCTTTACCTCATCCCTAATGCAAAGTTAACAGCAGCAGATAATGCTTTCCTACTATATGAATTTTCTGAAAGTGAGATAAAGGCTACAGTTTGAAGATTCTCAACTACAAAAAATTTTGGTCCGGATGGTTTCAACTTCATGGTTATTCAAAAGCATTGGGAAGTGATCAAACATGATTATATAAGTTTTATTAGAGAGTTCTACCGAAATGGCCAATTATCAAAGGCAATGAACGAAACCTTTATAACACTAGCTCCTAAAGTTCTGAATCCAGTCGAGTTAGACCGTTATAGGCCAATCTTTTTGGTTGGAAGTGGATACAAAGTCCTGTCTAAGTTGCTGGCAAACCGTCTAAAAACTGTGGTGGGGAAAATCATATCAAACGACCAAACTGCCTTCATTCAAGGAAGACAAATCTTGGACGGTGTCTTAATAGAAAATGAGGCTATCCACTGAGCAAAGAAATCAAAGAAATTTATGATAATGATGAAGGTAGAGTTCGCAAAAGCGTTTGATTCTGCGGAGTAGGATTTTCTATGGACTATGTTGAACAAGTTTGGGTTTCATCCAGTATGGATAGAGTGGATTAAAGAGTGTGTTTCATCAGCTCACGCCGTAGTGATAGTGAATGGAAGCAGTACAGATGAGTTCAAACTTCAGAGGGGATTGAGGCAATATCATCCTTTATCACCATTCTTATTCTTGATAGTGGTTAAAGGTTTAAGCATGCTGATCAATAAAGTCATTCAGCTAAGGAAACTCACTGGATTCAAAGTGGGAAGTTATCTCATCTGCAATATGTGGATGATACTCTTCTATTTGCAGCTGGAACAAGTGAGAGTATGGTGACAATCAAAGGTATTTTAAGGATCTTTAAGCTTCAGGATTGACAATAAACTTTTCAAAGAACAAATTGTATGGTTTGAATATAGCTTCAAAAACTCTAGCAAGATTTGCTTGGAGCTTATTCTGTCAATCAACTTCTTTGCCATTTATTTACTTGGGGTTGTCTATTGGAGATAAACCTCGCAATTTGAAGATGTGGAACAAAGTAACAGAGGTGATAGAAAAGAGAGTGTTTAAATGGGAAAATAGAACACTTTCTTTTGCAGGGAGAGTTACTCTAGTGAATCAGGACTCTCCTGCCTGCCAGTTTACTACATGTCCCTATTTCAGGCCCTAAAAACAGTGCTTAAGAAAGTAGAACAATGCCTTCAGAGCTTTCTGTGGAAAAAGAATCTAAACAATGCAAGATCAATAAACTGGATATCTAGGAAAAATCAGTGTGCCGAGAAGAAATTTGGGGGAGTGGGAATCTGAGACCTATATGACATGAACAAGGCGTTATTGGCAAAATGGTTATGGAGACTTAGAGTTGAGGAGAGTAGCCTCTGGAGCACAGTCATCAAATCAAAATATTATCATAAACGTGATAACCTTTGTGACTGAAAATTGATAAGTGTTCCTGACAATATCTCTTGTTACTGGGAGGATATTTGGATACTAGCAAAGGTAAAATGCTTGAGCAGCCGGGTGAAGCTAAAGGTGTGTGAATGAGATAAAGCAATGTTTTGGAAGTTTGACTGCCTGGGGAGTGGCTGCCTATCATTGAGATATCAGAATCTCTATAGAATCAATGATCAAAAGCATGCCACTGTCCAAGAAATGTCTTTTGTTCATCAACATCAACGTGTATGGAATCTATGCTTTAGGCGTCTTTTGAGAGGATTGAAAAATGAAATGGTTCAGGATTTAAAGTATTCTTTACAACAATCAGGTTCACCTACTGTAGAGTCTGATCTCTGGATATGGGAGGGTGAATCATCTGGCAATTATACAGTCAAAGGAGTTTATAATTCTCTTAGAAAATGGCAACAAAATGATGAGGAGATTACAGCAGCTCTTGCCAAGATTTGGTGTAAACTGGTCCCAAACCGGATACAAATCTTTGGTTGGCGTCTGCTGCAAAAATAGGATTGCCACTATAGATAACCTCCTTATCCGTAGGGTGCAATTACGGTCATAGGCACAAGCATGTATTCACTGTGGATGCAGAATAGAGAGTGTGAGTCACATGTTCTTTGAGTGCTCCTCTGCTTAGGAAGTATGGTTGGCTGTATATGGATGATACGGACTGCAAGGAAGCAGAGGGACGGATGCTCAATGCCACTTCAATGCTCATATGTCTGTTATAGGCAGTAGACAAGGGAGCTGATGTTTGGAAAGTTGTTTGGCTCGTGACAGTATGGTGGATATGGAAAGAACGGAACACTATTAGATTTAAAATCAAAACATGTGCACTCTCCGCCTTGGATTTGATACAACTCAACCTTTGGAAGTGGATAAAAGCGAACAGAATACAATATAAGGGGATTAGTTATACTAACGGGAGAAGAGGACCATTTTTTTTTATAAGTAATAAGGATAACAGAGACCCAGATCACAGTATCGGGGTATCTTTTGGGCCCAGGGGCCCGCCGACTAATCTCCACAGATATCTTGCGGCAGAATTGCGTCCAGCGGGATTAGAACCATCGACCTCACTAGGCAAGCCTTATGTGTCGAGGGTATTGGGACAACCTGCACCGGATACTCGTTTGATTTGTGATAGTTAACTTGATGACAACAGCTACTTTAGACAATTGGATCATCTAAATGAGAAGCATTTAGGGTGACATGTGATATTACTTGGTATAAGAATAGTACCAGAGCAATTTAACCATGTGTGGGTTTTACCTATGTGCAGTATCTGAGCAGCTTTTAGATGTTGGAAGTTGAACTTGTTTTCCCAGGCCTACGGTGTAAACAGTGACAATTTGGAAGATGATTTGGAGACTCAATCAAGCCACTATTTGCAATGATTTTTACAAAGAAACTTTACGAATCTTAACTAATCTATGGAACTTCAAATCTTAAATCGCACTATTCAATCTTGTGCGGTTGCACTTCAAAAAATCAAAATTCTCTAAGGTTTGACGTTCACCTAACTAAACTTCCATAATAAAATTTTACGGTTTAAAAAAAAATCTAATTTAACTATAAAAATAATAATCTCTTAATAAATTAAAAACTGATTGAGCTGTTACATGTTAAATTTAGTAGACCCGACCCAACAGTAAACGAGCATGGATCCTGCGTGCGTATATGGACCAACTTATAATGAATTCGAGTTACTCTAATAAAAACCTTAGAACCAAGGTAATTGAGTGTAAGCCCACAATCTCTTATAAATTAGTGAATATTGTTACTAATAACCCATGTAGGATATTTATTCTAAGATTGCCAACATAACCTAAGATGTAAGATCCATCCATAATTTATTCCACATATCGACAATTTCATAACAGGCTTATTAAATCCAATTATATACTTCAAAATTACAAGACTGATTCAAAAGGTCATTTCATAAGAACCCTCATCCCCTTCATGACCTCGTAAAAACATATTCATTCTCCTTGGAAACTCCCTCAAAACCCTCCATTAGGGTTGTGATTCTCATTCCACGGGAGAGCATACGGCAGACGAAAGCTCCCCGGTGCATGGTAAAACGGAAATCCACCTCGGCCGCGCAGGGAGGTAGCCACCGGCCCCTGAATGTCGCTGCATGCGAGCCGTACGAGTTCTGCATTTGCGGCATCGAGATCCTTCTGTAGTCGTTCGACTTGCCTCTGCAGAAAGGTGATGGCGGCGACGCATCCGTACACCGGGTCCTTGACACGCGCCTCCGCCTCATACGCGAGGGAGCTGACGGCGTCCTCACGCTGGTGGGGGAGGAGATCACGGAGGAGCTTCGACACGTTGCCGGCGCCGAAGATTTTGTGGACGTTGGCGAATTTGTGAGGTTCCTCAGGCGGGAAGTAGGGAGCGTAGATGCAGTCCGGCAGGCACTTACGACGGAGGAACTTGCACGCGGCGCACGGAGAGTTGTAGGAGGACATGGCTCGGATTGGATCGCTGCTGAAAACTGAAGATTCAAGATACGACTAGAATGGTTTTTCCCAAATTGGTTAGAACATATGATATGAATTACAATCCATGACAACGAACCATAACTTGTTCACGATGATAAGTCTGAAAATTTCTAGAGATTGTAGTCATCTTCTTGAC
>JAOWBN010000034.1:408379-428962 GCA_028565015.1 Pinguicula moranensis | reverse complement strand
CTGCAGGAGCATATTAGTGGCATAAAAAGTAGAGAATGTTTTCTCTAGCATGTCCTCATCGATAATCTTTTCACCACATAATTTTAGTTGAAAAATGATTTTGAACATGGCATAAATGTATTCACTTACCGATTTAAAATCTTGTAAGCGTAAATGCAACCAATCATAACAAGCTTTTGGGAGTATCACCTTTTTCTTGTGATCATATCTCTCTTTGAGATTTTTCCAAAGATCTGCAGGATCTTTTATGGTGAGGTATTTTGCTTTAAGCCCCTCATCAATATGGTGGTGAATAAATATCAGGCTTTCGCCTTATCTTGTTGATATGCTTTATTTGCGTTTTTTATGATGTCCCTGAAACCCATAACATCTAGATGGATTTTTGTATCAAGAATCCATGACAAGTAATTTTTTCCGGTAATGTCATGAGCAACAAACTCTAGTTTGAAAAAATTAGACCTTATAACACTAATGGAATAATTTTATCTCGTGTTAGTAGATCGACAGTAGAGTCGTGCTAATAATGTGTTGTGAAATCGATTATAACAATATGATGAATACAAAGGATAATAAATATCCGGAAGATTGCTTTTCTTCTCCAAAGAAAAATTATACACTTTTTTTTGGTAAGCCAAATTTCATTAAAATAAAGTAAATATTTACAGAAAAAGTTCCTGCCAAAGAAAACAAATAAGTTGTTGGGGCTACAGTCATCCCATCATCAGGTATATAGATTTTACATTAGTGATCTCGTTCCTCCATCGCTGAGCAAGTCGCACATACCTATTATTTTATTGCTTGTCCAGGATCGTAGCTGTCAACTTATCATCCCATGTATGGTACACAGCCCACCTATGACTTTTAGATATGAGCAGCAGGAGTCTTTACTGTCAAGTTATCAATCAGTGGATTGGTACACATCTCAGTCTACGTGCCTGAAAGCTTCCAGATATTGAGCGTGATAAGCTCTATACCATGTGTCAGTAAGCAAGGAGGAAACATCCTTATGCAGTATGTGTATTCATGAGGCCATCTTTTGGTTCAAATGTCCTATATATCTAATTTTTCATAGGTATCTGATTTCACATAGTGTGGCTGAGCACCTTGGTGGTCTCTTTACTTACTTGTACCTCACATACGTGAAAAGATAAGAACTGAACCATATTGGCATGATAGGGTACCAACCTTTATCAAAAACACATTGTAATCACTCTCATTACCAATGAAAAGCTGAGAAAGTTTAGGCTTTTTCATCAATGATGCTCATGATGAGAGTACCTGAATTCCTTAGCTTGTAGCCTCACCCCTAGTTGGCTTGTCAACACAGTTATCAATTAATGAAAGAGATACAATATAAATCAGTACTCTGTGGTCTTCTTTTTCAGCAGCAACAACTTTCATTCCTTCAAGCATCAACTGTATATAGTTGATTGGCTTATTACTAAACCCCTTCTTAATCCCTCTCCGTTCCTTTAGTCAGCTCACTTTTTGTTGGTTTTGCATGTACAAACACATTGTGTTCATGGCAAATCATCTTACTGCTCTGTGCCTATGCTAGAAATTTAGTCAAAAATACATGCAACAAATGGGATAAATCATCCAATCATATAGTGAATAGGTTAAACTTTGCATTCTACTTGCTTTTATCCATTGCCATGTTTGCTTTAGAATGGTTTGAAATATGGGTTGTCTCAATATCCTTAGCTGAAAAATGTACCTCATTCGTACAAAGCCATATCTTCCAAGTTTGTGCAGACCAAATTGATGTTTAGGCAACTAAGTTAACCGGATTTGGTTTACCATTTATGAAGGTTTCAAGTGTTGGAATCTGTGTATCCAAGAAGCCTGGTGAAATGTGACTTGTGCATTCAATCCAATTTTTCAGTTTCCTCCATATCTGCAGAGAGATTATGCAATTAGAAAATAGGTGTGTGACATCTTCCTCTTCAGATCTGCATAGGGGACAAGAAATTTCATTAGTTCCATGTATAATATGTCTCTCTTGTAACACTTTTTTTACAAGTATTGAATTTTCTAACATCTGCCAAAAGAATATTTGGATCTTGTTTGGTGTGATGTCATTCCACACGCTTATCAGTATGGAGGCAACAACTTGTGAGTATGGGCAGGGGGTGTTTTCCATTATATTTGAGTACACATTTTTGACCATGAGCTACCATCCATCGCCCTTTCGAAGATGTATTTGTCATTTGTGAAAGCATGTGGACTATTTTTCTGCAAAAGAGATAATAGTTCATTTAGGTTTTGAATTTCATGATCTCTTGGTAATCTTATCCAAGTCCAGTTCCATTTCCATATATTATTTATCCAGCATCCCATATCTGATACACGAGCCTGTTTGGATGTGCTCATCCTATAGAGCCATGGAAACTAATTAGCTAATGTTCTGTTTTGACACCATTTTTTCTGTCAAAATTTAATACTGGTTCCATCTCCTACACTTAAATTGGTGATCTGGTTAAACCAATTAGTATTTGCCACTTCCTGCAATGACCTCCACCATTCTGAGGCGTATCTCTGACTTCTAGCCCTGACAGATCTACTAGGACCTGCAGGTTGTCTAAGTGCATTAAAACCACCTATTTGGAGTGATCCATTCGAGTTGATAATGTCCATCGCTAAGTTTGCTTCATTATTTAGTATTCTAGCTATCCATTTTTCTACCATTGCATCATTGGAAACTTGTAGATTTCTTACTCCCAGACCACTCCTTTCCTTAGCAGCAAACAACTTGTTCCAGGATACCCAGTATGGTTTTCTCTTTTCTTCTGTTGCACCCCATAGGAATCTCCTCTGTATTGTTGTTAGCTTCTTAAGGATATGTGATGCAGCCTTAAAGAAGCCAAAGTAATTTGATGGAAGAGATGCTAAGACTGAGTTGAGCAGGACCACTTTCCCTCCTTTAGATATTTGTTTCTGCTCCCATGCATTTAGTGTTATGTTGAACTTATCAAGCACTGGTTTCAAGAGTTCATTTTTCCTATGGTTAGCTCCAAGTGGTAGTCCAAGATAAGTGATGGGAAGAGCACTCGTCTGATGGCCCAAGTAATCTGCCATGTCTGTTAGGGCCTCTTGCTGAATGTTAATTCCGAGTAGACTGCTTTTTGCTAGGTTTATTCTCATACCAGATGTGAGTTCAAAATTTTGCAGGATTACTTTAAATGTTCTAATGGTGCTCCATTCAGCCTTCCCAAACAGCAGAGTATCATCTGCAAATTGGTGTGTAAGGGGGGTACTTTATCCCTACCAATTTCCAGTCCTTGGAGAAGATGTAGTGAGGTAGCAGCTTGAATCATGTTAGCAAGGCCTTCAGCTGCAATGAGATATAGGAATGGGGATAGGGGATCACCCTGTCTGAGTTCTCTTTTTGGATAGAATTCCTCAGTAGGGCTACCATTCAGCAGCACTGATGTGGAAGCAGATTCCAGCAACTCTCTTACCCAACATGACCAGATTTGTGGAAAATCCATGTGGCGCATAACATCCTGTATGTAGTCCCAATTAACTATATCAAACACCTTCTCAAAATCCACCTTAAGTATGAGGGTTTTTTGTTTCTATTTTTTGATCTCATCAATGGCTTCTGAAGCAATCAGCACCCCATCAAGCAATTTCCTACCTTTTATGGAAGCCATTTGTGTTTGAGATATGATTTCTTTCATCACAGGGAAAAGTCTGTTTGCCAATACTTTTGCAATAATTTTTTGCACAGCCCCAATCAAGGTAATAGGCCTGTAGTCATTCACATATTTCGGATAATCAGTTTTAGCAACCAGAACAATATGTGTTGCATTTGTACCTTTAGCCAGTTTGTTGTTTTTGTAGAATTCCTTGAGCAGCTGGCAGATATTTGGGCCCATTGTGGCAGAAAAGTGTTTGATGAAATGGAAGTTTAGTCCATCAAGGTCAGGGCTTTTATGGCTACCACATTCTGAAATTGTTGTCATCACTTCAGCATCAGAAAAGGGTATTAGTAGCCATCTCTGGGATAGGACATTGAGTTGCTAGAAGGTCATATTCGTTATCCAAGTCATTTCAGTATAACTTTCTTCAAAGTGTAATTTGAAACATTTTTTGACAAGTTCCGGATCATCTGAGCAGATATTTCTGTCCCAAACACCTTCAATATGGTTCCTCCTCTTATTGCGGTTGATACATTTGTGGAAGTACACCGAATTTGAGTCACCCTGCTGGATCCATGTAGTCCTTGATTTTTGGTATGCTATACATACCATCTGCTTTGTGATGTTTTCTAGATCTTCTCTTAATTTTAAGATGTTACCAAACACCTCTGATAAAGCTGGATTCACTAAATTCTGCTCCACATCAGCTTCCATATTTGCCATTTCCAGTAGGATATTCCTTCGCTTGTCTGCCAGTGTTGTTCTCTCAACATAGTTCCATTCTTTGATGTTTGGTCTTATTGCCTGAATTTTCCTTTTGACCCTGTAACTAGCATAGCCCAGCACTTGTGTATTTTCCAAGATTCTTTCTATCATAGCTTTGTAGGTGCTTTCCTCTAGCCAAAAGTCTAACAAGTTCGTTGGTTTCTATCCCCAGTCCTTAACCTTAGAACATAAACTGACCGGGTAATGATCTGAGTCATCTCTCATTAATCCTGCTTGTGACCAATCCAAGTCAATCCCCATCCATAGATCATTAACTAGAAATCTGTCTATCCTACTCATAGCTTTTAGTGATTTTAGGTACCAGGTAAACTGCCTCCTTTCCATTATGAGATCCATCAGATCTAGGTCCTGTACAAAGTCATTGAAAGCCCTTAATTCCTGGTTATTCGGCCTATGAGCAGTGCCTTTTCTTTCCCATGCATTAAGTATGACATTGAAGTCTCTCATTAGGCACCATTTTTTTGTTTCATTTCCTGCATGCATCATCCTTATTTCCTGCCACTGAATTAGCTTAGGTGGTAGATCCCTTTGTCCATAATGTTTAGTATAAAAGCAGTGTGTGTATCAGTAGACCAGTTACCAAATATGCCTAGCACCCCTTGTGTTGAGACCACCCCTTGTATTTTGAACTTGTGCTTATTCCAAATACATAGAAGTCCTCCAAATTGCCCCTGAGATCCTTGGTACATCCAGTCAAAGTCAGGTTCCCACCATAGTTATTCAATCAGTTTCCTTTCAATATAGTCCATTTTTGTTTCTTGGAAACTAACAGAAACAGGTTTTTCATCCATGAGGAGCTATTTAACTCTCTTCTTTCTATCGGGGTTGCATAGCTCTTTTACATTGTATGCTATTATCTTCATAGGGGAAACTCTTCCTCTCTTTTCTGACCACTCCCAGAGGCAGCAGGCTTTTTTGAGCTTCTTATTTGGTTTTTTAGCCTTATCAGTCTCTGATGTGTTTCCTCAAGTATAGGCCCATATGTTAGGCCTAGCTTATTTCCTACTTCCATTATGCTATCTGCCTCCTTGCTTAGCAGTTCCATAGCTAAATCTGTAGGCTCTAGATGTGGCTTAGTTTGCCTTAAAGTTCCTGCCACTCTTCTAGAGTATCCTTTTCCTTTTCGTTTGCCAGGTCCACAGTTTTGTCGGTCCGGCTCCTTGTTTTTGGTCCCCCTCCTTGAAGTTTCTTGCATCGTGCTCTACCTTGTTTAGGAGTGTTCATACCCATTGCTTGATCTTTGGCCTGTTCTTTCAAGGATGGGAAATCTCTGATATATGAAGTGTCTACCAGGTTTTCCTGATTTGATTCCAAAGTACTAATTATATCTGGTTACTCCTCCATAAATGCAACTGGTTCCTCATAGGCAGTTTCCACTACCATCTCTTGCTGCGAGTCTATACACATCTGGCTAAGGCTTGGTGTCTCTATCACTACTGAACTTGTTTCTTTGCTGCTCAACACTGATACCCTTCTGTCATATATTTTAGTTTGGCTATGTGATGATCCAACCAGAATCCCTATGTCTGGTAGCAAGGCCTCAGGGAATCAATCTCTGTCAGTTGGATACTGATTGCTCCCAGAGCAATATTTAGAAAACCCCCTCTTCTTTTCGGTTGTAATTGATCTGATTCTCCAGACCTTACCATGGGAGGGCATTGTGTTAGTCTATTATGTAGAGGAGGGCACCCTCTTGCTCACCCCTTACTTGATATTGAGATATGTTGTGGATTAGGCTCATATTATTAGAATCATGTGATGAATTATCCCCAGTTTCTTTAGAGAACTCACTATCTGAGTCAGAGGTATCGTCAGTGAATTCAGCAGATGTTAATCTTTCAGGTTCTATTACTACTAACCGCAGCGTATAAGTTTTGCCATTTATGATCAGGTTCATTTTGTGTTGGATAGTACTATCCCAGTCAACCTGTATAACTACTTGAGCAGCTGTGAGAAAGCAACGGGATAATGTGCATTCATCAATTTTTATACATTTCCCCAGTGCTCCCCCAATCCTTTCAAATATATTCTTGTTCCAGTATTGGATTGGCAAACCATAAATTTTCAGCCATACCTGCAAGATATGTTATAGTCTTCCTGCACTTTCTGCCAAGGAAAAATATCAGACAACCAGCTTCCAAGACAGATTAAATCGTGCTGAATCAGTACTTCCAAATCATGCTCCTCTTCTTCCCACAGCAATAGTTGGGTAGTGGATAGGATACTAAAAATAATATTTAGGGCCAGCCATTTTCAAGGCTAGTTGTAGTTTAATCCAGTCCATACCCGGTAGGAATGTACCCACATATCCTTTTTTCAACCAAACAGAGGATTCCTCAACTGTTGCCTGGATAGATTTAATATGATATTTCTTCCCAGGGTCACTCAGCAGTGGAGTAGTTCCTTTTTTAGCTGCTTGTGCTATTCTATCTTTTGCTTCCACGGCAGTACTGAATGATGCATCTGCATGGTTTGCCCAAGTCTTCGCTACATAGGGAATAGCTACTAGCTTTGTCTTCATAGTTGGGAGCATAGTCATGGTAGGTTTTTGATCCTGTGTCTTTGGGTATCTGGCTATGTTAACTCGCAGACGGTAAGAGCCTATCCAAATGTTGTTTAGGTGAAACAACATGTCTTTACTATCCATATGCATATCCTTAAAGACAAAAAAAGCCAAAAGGTTGGCCCTCCTTGTTCAGTTTCCTCGCTATTTTTAGTTCCAGAACTGAGCCCTGCTTATTTAGTATGCTCCTTAATCTATCCTCATCACAGGATGCACGGAAGTTTGTGAGAAAGTAGGTAACCCTTGATTTCTATCTTTCATACTCCGAATCAGGATTTTTGGCTATCATGTCAGCATAGGAGATGCCTTCATTTCTCCTTCTTATCAGGAGCAGAGGTTGCTTTCCCGCTCTTATAGCTGCTCGTCGAAGTTTTTTCTGTTGGTGCATAGGGATTGTCCACATCATAACAGTTTGCATATTCCATCAGAGCCGTGTCATAATCTGAAAATAGTAAGAGTAAGAGAACCACCAAGTCTAACACAAGAGCTACCCAGGTGCATGTGCCATGTCATAATCTGTAAAATTATACACTTGATCTCTCTACAATTTTTTCTCAATATTTCCTTGTGCTCTTCATCCCATGGAAGAACCCAATTTATAAAATTTGGCTAGGGATATTTTCCACTTCTCTCTTGCCATTTGTTGGCTTGCCAAAGCCATTTGTTTTCTTGCCAAAGCTATTTGTCATCTTACATGCATCTTCTCTAACACTTTTTTTGTCCTTCTTTTCATACTTGACATAACATAGGGAGCTCTTAGGTAGTGACACCTCATATATTTTTGCATGGAATTTTATTTCATAAGTGAATATTCATTCCATAATAGGAGAAATATTTTTTTCTATTCTTCCCTTAATTTTCGCATGCCCATTTCAATTACATGGAACGGCTTTTTACAAACATCTTGAGAGGGACATTTTCCTTGCTAATTTATCTTGTTATTGACACATGTGGACATTTATCCGTGCCATTTTGTCTCTTTTTGAAATGTAGCAGTAAATATTCGAGGACAAATCATAGCTTTTGCATGGGGAGGTGTCACAAAGGAGGATTTTCTGCACCTGAGGGCTGGAGATGGGCCTTTTTCTTCCATGCTGCATTCCCTGGACGAGATGGGCCGTCTACATTGAACTGGCTTGGAAGGCTGGTCAAAATGTGGCTCATATCAACTGAATTACTCGTCTTTCCATGAGCATTATCCAGCAACTATAAACATCACCAACAGTAGAGACAGTGCATCTTCTGCAAAAACAACATTAAACTTTGTTTTTTCTATATGGAATGCATCTTCTGCAAATTGCATAAAGGAGATTCAAATTCATACCTGGGAATTTGATCTAAGCACAGAAATGAAATAAACCAATCAATTCATTAGCCTTTTTAGCAAAAGCTTGTAGCTACGGTGCAATAACAAGTTTCTTGAGATGCCAAAATCGCTGACATGGGCAATGTTGGAATGTGAGGTTACCAAAAGGGTTCTGACTTAAGTGATTAAATCAGAGTCATTTGTCTACCCTTATTTCAATGATCAAGATCATGCCAAATGTAATAATTTGGGTTGTACGTTTTAATTGAGACCAATAGACAGGATTGAGTGCCGCATCAACATGAGGGAGAAGATCTGGACCGTTGATTTGGAGACAATCGAATTGACAAAAATTGTCTTATATTTTGATTTTCAAGAAGAATCATGGCCGCTCGAGTCAAATCACATTTGACGGTACCGATCAATCATGACCTTTTGACTTGCACGACTAAATTCCAACCATCCATTCGATCAAAGTCCATCCGATAGCCAGGAAGTGGCTACTCCTCAATATCCGGTGCACGCTTCTCAGAATCATCTGGACCATCGAGATTTTGTCAAGAACGAACGGATGAAGATAAGCGGTGGAAATCAACAAATCTGGCCTGTTGATTTAGTCACTCTCATCTAACGGCTAAGAGTAAGATTATTTTGAGCCATTCGATTAAATGGATCCAACAATCCACATTAACTTGAGACTTAAGTATAAAACAAAATACACACACTCGAACACATAGTTTTACATATTTTCAAAATTCGCTCTCTTTGTCCTTGAAGCTCTCTCTAATTTTTCTCTCATTTTTCTCTAAAAAACCTTCATTGCTCTTACTATTTTGCCATTGATTTTTCTTGTGTTCTTTGCCAGAACATTAAGAATTTGTGATTGAGACTTGTAGCCCGTTTGTGTCGCAACATCTGTTAGCTGTTTAACTTAGTTTCGGGGAAGAGTTGGTTGGTTGTAAATGTTGAATCTTGGAGATTTTGGCTTATAGTGAATAACAGCTACAAGAGACTCTGTTTCCAGAGCTCAACGTGGAGTAAACGAAGCCTACTTTAGAGAACCATGGACCCAATTTTATTTTTGCAATTTCATTAGTTCTTTTCTTAATCGATAACTAAGACATTAACTGTTAAATTTCAGATTCGGAAAAATCCTAACTGTGGTGCGTGGAGCGTGGAGCGTCTACCGAATCTGAGATCCTCCGGTAGTACAAGATCTAAGCAACAAGTTAATCTCTCTCAAACACTCTAGAAAAGCTTGAGTAGGTATAGTACTTCACTGTTTTAATCTTCTACGTCTTTCGGGAATAGAGGCTTGGAGCCACATAAGGTTGGAATTGACTAATGATCTTTACTGCTTACTTGTTTGCGCTTAAACAGACTGCTGCTCTAATTTGAGACTTGTAGTCTTTGAATGTCAATTTGCTTGTTTGTCATTTTAAACACATAGTATAATTTTTCTCGTTCCTTTGAGTCTTTTACACCGAACCATCTAGATCTAAATTTTTTTGGAAAAGAACTATCTAGTAATATGACTACTAGAGTAGAGGTCACTATGTTTGATGGTAAAGGGGACTTTACTAGTTATTCTAGGCATATAAAGGCTCTATTATCACACAATAGAGTCAACTACGCACTTAGGGAGACATTAAAGAATGGCCTGAAGAGGCCAAGAAGAAAATAGAAGAGATTAAAGAGAAAGCTTATAACCTAATAATACTGAACCTTTATGATTCAGTGTTAAGGAAAGTAGATTGTGATGAAGATCCACTAACTTTGTGAACAAAACTTAATTCATTTTATGCGTCTAAAACAGCCACAACCTTAATTAAAGTAAAAGGATCCTTGTTTGCATTTAAAATGGATCATACTAAAACAATAGATGAAAACTTGGATGAGTTCTTCAAACTCTACCAAACATTAAAGGGTACAAATCATGAACTTGATGATGAGAGTCTTGCCATGATTTTGCTTAATTCTGTAACCGATGACTACATCATAGTCAAAAATGCCCTGCAATATTCTGAAACTGCCCAAAAACTAGAAACGATTATGACTAGGCTAAAGTCTAGAGAGTTAGAGTTAAAAAATAGTAGGAAGGTTTACAAATGCATTGTTTGCAAACTTGAGTCTTGAATCCAACCCTGTCAAAAAACACTGATCAAAGGAATTCAAAGGATAAAAATGAAAGGATTAGTGTTGCACTGTGGCATATAAATGAAAAGAGTGAAGTGTATTGTAGGTATTGTAAGGAAATACGTCATATTATTAGCAACTGTCATAAAACAAAATTAAGGAACAAAGAAATTCCGAGTCTAATGTAGCAGCCTCATCTAGAAATTTTGATGATAGTGACTTTGAGGTTCTATATGTCTCTTCATGTCTTTCTGAAGCACTTAATGTTTCAGAAGAAGCCTTAGAAATTGAATGAGTACTAGATTGTGGGTGCACATATCACATGTGCCCTCACAAAGAATGGTTTCATAACCTAGATGAAACCAAAAGAGGGGTAGTCTATATGGGAAATCATAATAAATGCCTTGTTGAGGGAATGGGGAAAGTAAATCTACAAGTATTAGGTGATAAAATAGTTTCCATAACTGGTGTTAGATATATTCCTGAGTTAAAACATAATCTGATATCTCTTTGATCCCTAGAGGAATTTGGGTGCTCATTCTTGGTTGAAAATGGTGTACTAATTGTGTTTAAAGAAAATAAATCTATCTTAACAGGACTTAGGAAAAATCGTTTGTATTTTTTTGAAGGAATTTTTTTGGAAAATGATGATACATGTGCAGTAGCCATGACAACCTCAGAACACACAAAACTGTGGCATCTTATATTAGAACATATGAGTTTTAAAGGATTGACAACCTTACACTCACTAGGTAGCCTGGGAACTCATGGTATTTCTGATCTAAAATTTTGTAAAGCATCTATCTTTGGAAAATAACATAGAATGCAATTTCCTAAAGGCCAACATAATTCAAAGAACATTCTTGAATACTTACATGCTGATCTTTGGGGGCCAAAATTTGTAGCTACACAGTGGGGGGAAAGATATTTTACGTCCGTTGTTTATGATTTCAATCGCAAAGTATGGGTCTTACTGCTTACATCAAAAGATGAAGCTTTTTCTAAATTTAGGGATTGGAAAGTACAACTAGAAAATCAAATTGAAAGGAAAATCAAGTTTTTAAGAACTGACAATGGACTTGAATTCTGTAACTCTTCATTTGATAATTTGTGTTGTGAATATGGTATCACTAGACATAAGACAGTGAGGTACACCCCTCAACAAAATGGTGTAGTTAAGAGAATGAACCGTACTCTGCTTGATAAGGTTAGGTGTCTTTTAGTCACTTCTGGGTTGGGAAAAACTTTCTGGAGTGAAGCACTGAGTACAGCCTCCTATCTTATCAATAGGAGCCCCTCAACTGCTTTAGATTTAAAATATCCTGAGTTTTTCTGGACCGGAAGAAACCAGAATTTGACTCACTTGATGGTCCTTGGGTGTGCAGCTTATGCACACAAAACATCTGGTAAATTAGACCCTAGATCAACCAAGTGTGTCTTCTTGGGGTACCAAGAAGGCAAAAAGGGTTATAGACTTTGGGACAAGGCAGTCCCTGGGGTTAAAATCTTAATTAAACGGGATGTCATATTTAATGAGATTGACTTTCCATGTTTACCTAGCATATCAGCAGGGAAAGTAATTGAGAAAGGTTGTGGGGACTCTCCAATTAAGGTGGAGTTTGACAGATATACTCCGTTAAAGGAGGTTGTTGATGAATCTAGAGAAATTCAGCTTCCTTCCGAACCTGACCGGATTCCATCTAGTCAGAACCCCACAGTCCCCTCAAACAGTTCAACATAACAGGCCCAAAAGGATTCTTACTGTATTGCTTTAAATAAAGGAGTTGGAAATAGGAGAGTTCCAGCTAGGTTTGCAAACTTTGCTGAGATTATTGACTTTACCTTTATAGTAGGAGAAACAATGTTTGATCATGAACCTGAAAACTATGAATCTGCAATTCTTAGTACACAATCTGAAAAGTGGAAATTGACTATGAGTGAAGAAATTAGTTCAATTTACAAAAATCAGACTTGGAAGTTAGCCGCAAGACCTCAGACTCAAAAGCCTATAGGATGTAAATGGGTATTTAAACTAAATGGTGGAATCTTGAAAACTGACCCACATGTTTTTAAGGCTAGGCTAGTGTCTAAGGGATTTGCACAAAAAGATGGAATAGATTACAATGAAATATTTTCACTTGTTGCAAAATATAAAACATCAAAATTTTACTAGCTTATGTTGCGTGTTATGATTTAGAATTGTCTGATGGAGAACTTGAAGAACAAATTGAATCTAAAGCAGTTGAAGAACAAAATGAAACGTAAAAAAAGCTTTTTTGGATGGAGAACTTGAAGAACAAATTTTCCTTGATCAGCCACCTGGTTGTGTTGGCACAACTAAACCCGATCATTTATGTTTGTTAAAAAGATCATTATATGGATTAAAACAGGCTCCAAGACAATGGAATAAAAGATTTAACTTTTTCATGATTAGAATGAAATTTAAAAGAATCAACTACGATATGTGCTCGTATTTCAAACATGCTGAGAATTATTCTGTTTTTCTACTGTTATATGTTGATGATATGTTATTAATTAGTGAATCTAAAATTGCCTTAATTGAACTAAAATAGGAGATGAATTCTGAATTTGAAATGAAGGACCTAGGTGAAGCCAAAAAATCCTAGGTATTGAATTAAATAGAGATAGGACATTAGAAACACTTAAGCTCCATCAGACAACTTACTTGGAAAAGGTATTTAAGAAATTCTTACTTGATTCATTAAGACCAGTTTCTTTACCATTAGCTGCTACTTTCAAATTAACTAGGGGCACAAAAAACTTAGAAGACACATCTGTTCAGGATAGAGAAGAAATACCATATTCCAATGTTTTAGGATCCCTTATGTATACTATAGTTAGTACAAGACAAGATATTGCATATGCAATTTTAGTCTTAAGTAGGTATATGTCAAACCCGAATCATGGTCATTGGCAAGCTTTGAAATGTACAGTAAGATATTTAATAGGAACTGTAGATTTAGGATTATGTTTCAAGAAAAAGGATGTTGAAGCAAGCTTGATAGGGTACGTAGATAGTCTATTTCAGAGGATATTGACACTAGAAAATCAACAACTTGTTACACCTTTTTATTCTTACATGGCTCTAGCAGATGCACTTAAGGAGGCCTTATGGCTGAAAGGGTAACTAAGTGAATCAGGAATTTGCAACACAAATCCACTAATATACTCTTATAATCAATCAGTCATATTCTTAAGAAAAAAACCTATATGTCATGAAAGAACAAAACATGTAGACATTAAATTTCATTTTACTAAGGAAATAGTTTCTGAAAATCTTGTATGTTTGAGGAAGATTTCTTCTTAATATAATGCAGCTGATTTTGGAACAAAAGTGGTAACTAAAGTTAAGTTCCAAGCTTGCTTGGAACTACTTGCAATGTGCTAATTCTACTTCTTTTTGCATACGGATGAGCAATGATGGATTCTTGCTCTTGTAGCTATCCTCTTTCACCTAGGAGTTATATTTTGGTAACTTCAAGGTGGAAAATGTGTGAATGTGAAATTACCAAAAGGGCTCTGACTTAAATGATTAAATCAGAGTCGTTCGTATACCCTTATTTCAATGATCAAGATCATGCCATATGTAATAATCTGGGTTGTACATTTTAATTGAGACCAATGGACAGGATTGAGTGCCGCATCAGCCTGAGGGAGAAGATCTGGACCGTTGATTTGGAGATAATCGGACGGACAACAATTGTTTGATATTTTGACTTTCAAGAAGAATCATGGCCGCTCAAGTCAAATCTCATCTGACAGTACCGATCAATCGTGACCTTTCGACTTGCAAGACTAAATTCCAACCATCCGATCAAAGTCCATCCGATGGCCTGGAAGTGGCGACTCCTTGATATCCGGTGCATGCTTCTCGGAATCATCTGGACCGTCGAGATTTTGTCAAGATCGAATAGATGAAGATAACCGGTGGAAATCAACAAACCGGGTCCGTTGATTTAGTTACTCTCATCTAACAACTAAGAAGTAAGATTATTTTTAGCCATTCGATTAAATGGATCCAACAATCCACATCAACTTGGGACTTAAGTATAAAACTGTTAGAAATTAAACTGGCAAACCCAATATTAAAATTAATTAAATTAATCAATTCAAATGAGTCTACTTAATTTTTTGGATATGGGCCTAGTATTAATATCTGCTGGGCCTTGCATTATGGGCTAGTGGGCCGAGCGCTTATGTTGTCTATTTGAGAAACTTAGTCAAAAATTCAGTTGGGCTTTGTATTAAATAAGCCATTTGGGCTTGGAATATTGGGCTGTATTTGCCCAAGACTCGTAAACTTCAACATGGGCAGCGCATTTTAAGCCAAAATCTCGGTCCGGAAATTATTGGTCATCGATGCAACTCCTCATCCAACGGCTATGGACTGGATGACACGACTTCAACTTCACATTCAAAATCTGATCCGAACCGTCACACATCTAATGGTCAGAAGCATTATCCGCGTCTTGGCAAGTGCAGCAGATCTCAGCCATTGAAAGCAGCAAAATCCAATAGTCCATTTCAAATCTAAATCTTGAAATGTTCGAAAGATCGTGGTCGTCTATTCACTGTTTAATCCGACTGACGACATTGAAATCCGTTGCCTCGTGCAGAGCAACACATCCTGGCCATTGAATCTCTTCCCAGATCCAACGGCTGACCATTAATCCAGCATTTCGAAGGAAGAGATGACCATCGTGGCCGTCTTTCTCTATTTAATCCGACGGACGTCATTGAAGTTCGTTGCCTCGAGCAGTGCACTTGATCTCAACCTTTCGTCATCTACGCGATCCAACGGCTCCTGTTTCATGTCATCGCCTCGAACAGAACAAAGCATCTCAGCCATCCATTTCTGTCCACGATCCAACGGTTGTCCGCAAGTTTCGCGCCTCGATTGCCCAGCTAAAAATCCGACTGTCCATACACCAAACAAATCTAACGGCCCGGAATTAGTCAAACCTTTTGATAAATTGAAATAATATTAGCCGTAGGATCAACAAAATCGAATGGTCATAATTAAAATCAGTAAAATATAAATACCCATAAATCACACAGAAAATAATAACGAAAACTCATTTTTACTCAAGTTTTCTTCTGATTCTCGAATTCTCTCTACTACAAACTCATTTCTCTACTCAACTCCTCCAAGTTTCATACGAAACTTGGTAAATTTCTCTACTAAGTTTACCGAAACTTGTCAATCAAACTCATTGGATCTTGATTGTGTTCATTTTGTTCTTCAAAATCATTTATCAAATCTTGTTCTAACCGGCTAAAACACATTGCTTTTCCATTAAAATTCCAAAATCGGTCTTCAAACTTGCATTTTTCATACATACTCCAAATAGTAGATCTGTTACTATATCCTCGTATTTTTTATAGTTTAGCTTTTAGATTATTATTTAGAGGCAACTTTTTGCCTAAATCTATTTATTTTTCCGTGTTCTTTGTAATATTTACCGAGGACATTCAATAAATTGAATAAAGGCTACAAGGGCTGCCAATTCCGGAGCTCAACGTGGAGAAAGGAGATTATACATCTCTCGAACCACGTGCATTATATCTCGTCCCATTATTTTTGGCATTCTTTAAATTTTGCAAATATATTATTTTATTGATTATTGTGCTAACAAATTTGACAAGTGCTTATTGTATACGATCCAGCACAACGAATCCTAACAAAAACAAAATACACACACTCGAACACATAGTTTTACATATTTTTGAAATTCGCTCTCTCTCCTTAATGCTCTCTCAATTTTTTCTCTCGTTTTTCTCTCAAAAACCTTCATTGTTCTTGCTGTTTTGTCGTTGATTTTTCTTGTGTTTTTCATTGGAACATTCAGAATTTGTGATTGAGACCTGTGTCTCGTTTGTGTTGCAGCATCTGTTAGGGTATCTTGGAGATCTTGGCTTACAGTGAATAACAGCTACAAGACACTCTGTTTCCAAAGCTCAACGTGGAGTAAACGAAGCTTGCTTCATAGAGCCACGGGCCTTAATTCTCTTCTCAATTTTATTTTCGCAATTTCGTTAGTTTTTTACTTAATCGATAACTAAGACATTAACTGTTAAATTTCAGATTCGACAAAATCCTAACAGGCAACCATATCAGTATCCTGGAGAACATTGGAAGGCTTTTTTTAGATCACAATGAACCGCCTGAAAGTTGTTTCTATGGTGACATCGAGCATAACTTTGATTCTTTGCTGGAGATTAAAAAAATACCGGGATTTCATAGCCATGTCTCTAGATTTCCATTTGGCATGTAGGGAAGAATGATGTAGGGTCGCAACGGAAATAATCTCTTTATATAAATTACAAAGGTAATATTGTGTATATCTGAGCCTCATATCCCAACTTGGTTTAAAATATACTGATTATATATTGTAATTGATGGCACTCACAAAATCATTGCAGCAAGTTGTAATCACTTGAACAAGATTCCAATGACTGATGTGCTTCAATACTTCACATTCCAACTTCAAATTTCATCTCTGTAAGTTCACCCAGTGCACTTGGAATGGTACCTGAGAATTTTGCTCGAGAGATCGATTCATACCATCCTCTTGAATCAAATTTTTGCCTGCATTCAGACTTAAACGATCAAGTTCCCACAGGCCCGGTGGAGGACTACAAGTCAATCTATTGTTATCCAAATTTAGTACTTGCAGTTTTGTAATCCGATTCACTTGATGAAAAACAATGGGAAATGTATCTTTGCAATCTAATCAAGCCATTTGAATTAACCCTCTACAATCTGCTTATAAATTCTACTCCAAGATTGAGGCAAACTTTAATAAACCATGGCATAACAAATACAATCATCCCTGCTCCCTAGAGAGATCTCATATTCCAGTCTCCAAAGATCAATCAATGTGTTGAATCTCACATTGATCAGCAAACTCCAACCAAAAAGAAGAGAAATGGATGTTATCAACATGGTAACTCCAAATCAAACTACATTGTATAAAGTAAACCTGCAAGACAAGAAGGTTTCATCACTCCTAAGTTTCAGATGCCTCAGTCTGTTTGGCTACAACGGCAAAGAACTCTGTGATGACTTCCAGCGGCATGCCCTTAGTTTCCGGCACTCTCAAGAATATGAAGATCCAAGAGATCACGCAGACAACAGCGTAAATGCCAAAAACGCCAGACAACCCGATGCTACTAAGCATCATGGGGAGCGTGTAAGTAACAATAACGTCGCATATCCAGAAAACGAGGGAGCATATCGCTATGCAGATGCCGCGGACCCTTGTTGGGAAGATTTCCGAGCAGAGGATATTTGGGATTGGACCGTAGCCCATCACAAAGGTGCAGAAGTAGACGACAACGCACGTGGTTGAGATAACAGCATGAGTCACAGTACCAAAATTTATGGCATTTCCAATAACCAGGGCAATGAGGGAAACGATCAAGACAGGGATCGTGGTGAGCAGCAATGACCTGAGACAACACATAGATTAATGAATGATATACGTTAAAGGAAACGATGAATGAAAATTCTTTGATCTTATGTTTCCTCTGAAGCAATGCATGTTTTGAATGTCATAAGTTAAAATACCACTGGAAAGAATAAGTATCTAGAGAGTTGGCCGCAACTAGCCTCTCTTTAATGAGATTCATCCCCCCTAACTTTCTCGGGTAGTTGTTCTAAAAGCTCCAAGCTGATTCATTACAGGCCGATCAGTTAAGTGTGTTGTTATCTACGTTTTCTTTGACTTGGTGCAACACATTTATTTTAGAAAATACATAAAGTGTCTCTGTGTTCATACTAGAAGGGGAAAAAAAGTACAGGTAATACACGTAAATAAGATTCCTTTTAACGGAAAGAAAAGCAAGTTAAGCCATCTAATAGCATTTTCTATAGGATACAAGGATCTTTAGATTCCTATATGCACAAACATGAAATTGTGGGGATGTTATAGCATTTAATCTTTACCTAGGTGCTTTCTTGCAAACTCTAATTTGAGAAAATATTAACAGAAGCTAAGTTGTTAGCATCTGAGAAAGCTGGGATGAAGAAGAAACTAAATTACCTTCTACCGGAGACATCCATGAACCTCATGGCGACTGCAATACTGGGAAGCATTAGAAAATTTGTAAATGAACTGATGAGGAATGAAGCAGAATCTGATCCAAGGCCAAGGTTGGAAAGAAGAACATCAACACCGGCCTGCTCGAGAATTTGAGGAGTATAGTATAAAACTCCATTGATACCTGAAAACTGCAAAGCATGATGACGTTAAGGAATTAGTTTGCGAGAAGAAAAAAAAGGAATAGGGCAAACAACATGGAGAAAGGCAAATATATATTGTTGAATTTAAAGACGGAAAAACATGCATTAGCCTATGATTTCTCTGCAAGATAATCGACAGTTAGAGGGGTCCAAGGCTTGTCAAATGATAAACTTTCAAAGGCGCTGGAAATACCTGCTGCAATATCTGAATCCAAATCCCGACAATCAACGCTCGCTTAACCCCTGGTTCTGAAAGTGCAGATAAAACTGATCCTTTCAATGCATTTTTGGATGGGTGCAGCATTGCTGGCCCGACAGGATGCTGATCGCTTCGATCATTTGGATATAGAACCGACTGGCTTACTAGAGCTGCAGCATGAATGAACTCACCATCGACCGGGACGTCACCACCATGAATTGAATCAATAGAACCCCGCCTAGAACCAGGAACTCCTTCCTCATGCAGATAAATCCTTTTGAAGCCTCCTTTCTTCCCATCTTCACCTTCCTTTTCGGACCATTTCCATGCTAGTTGCCAACCGCCACCAATACCTGTACTGCCAACAGCTTCAACAGCATTTCCTTGCATGAGACTACTATGTCGCCTCATGCTTAAAATGCTTCCATGTGATTGCGGAGGGACCATGTCTTTCTCCATACTCGTGTTCTGACGTGAAATTAATGGGCTGTGCAAATTGTCGGCATCGTCTGCACCACCATCTGACATATAACCTTCGCCTTCACCTTCTCTCTGTAAACTCTCTTCGTCCCAATCTTCATGTTTGATAGGTGGCTCTGCGGTGCTGAACATGCTGCCAAAATTGGGGAATAGCGTGCTTCGCATGCTTCCTGTCTCAGGGAGCTTCTCATGGACACTGCTGAAGAGCGTCACGAGAGGATCAATAAGAGATACACTTTGGTTTATCATGCTTCCATGCCGGGAGACTAAGCTAAGCTTGCTCTGTCCAGTGACGGGCTTTGCAATCCAAGAGAGACCCTCCTCTGGCCCATATAACTTGATCTGGTCCTTCTTGCTGGATGGTTCTTGATCATCATCAAGCTCATCTGTCGGACCAATGATGTACTCTTCTATTGATGTTTCACCACCAACTGCAAGGCCTTCAACTAGTAAAGCCATCTCACCTGCAAAGGAAAGTAATATCGCATCATCCACATGAATAAAATAAATTTCATTACAGCATCAAATCCATATTTTAGAATCAACTCCCGCAGATAATTTTCAAAAACCAAGATAAACATGCATCATCAATAGTAGGGGTTCAGAGCCGTGCATCAGGTAGCTCTATGCAGGGAAAGCAAAAAAGTCTGCAGTTCGGAAATAGAATGCATCACTACTATAAGGAAGATAATTTCTTCTAAAACAGGCTAGTGAAGGTGTAACATAATGTTGCATAAGCTAATCAAAACCACATTATTAAGTAGTTCAGTACTGAAGATGGTTAAGATGGACCAAAGGGTTAATCGGTAGAGGAATACCAGAAACATCCTCCCTGCCACGCAGTCTTTGCAAAACCCGCTTTGCCTCGATCATCTTTCCTTTACTCACTAACCATCGAGGAGATTCAGGTAAATATAGTACCATCAATGCAAAATATATCACAGAGGGAATAGAGAGAACTCCAAGCATCAACCGCCAGCTGGGTGTGGTCATTAAAGACATTCCAAAAATCATGCAATATGCCAAAAACATTCCACCGGATCCAGTGAACTGAGGAAGAGTATTTAACAACCCTCGTATCTCCGATGGAGCAGTTTCAGATATGTAGAGGGGAACCAGAGTCACAGCAAGTCCAATACCAAACCCATCTAAGAGCCTCGCTAGAAGTAATACGTATACATTAGGAGACCACAGCATTATCAA
>JAOWBN010000034.1:377569-392401 GCA_028565015.1 Pinguicula moranensis | reverse complement strand
TCAGGTCGCTCTATCTGGTGAACTGAAGAATTAAATAATTAATTATGTGAGACATAATTGACGAATTTCACGGACGAGAATTAATTGGGTTCTGGTGAGACCACCCAATTTAATTGCATTTTAATTGAATTTAATGAGATTAAATTCCGGCTATTAATTTGCGATTGGGCTCGAATTAATTCGAGCCCAAAGTAAGTAAAATCGAATTGGGCCCAAACTACTTTAGGCCCAGTTGAAATGAGATATTTATCTCATTCTTCATTCGGTCGAGAAAACGACTTCTGTGTCGTCTTCTTTCATATGAGATAAAACATGAGATGTCGTTTTCTTCTTTCTGTTTCCGATCGCGACGTTGAGCTCGTCGTCTTCCTTCGGTGGTTGAGAAGTTAAAGGTGGTAGATGGAAGTTCTTCGAGAGACTTCCGGATCTCACCTTTTATTCTCAAGTCTTCCTCGCCATTCGGTGTGTATGAAAAACGAAGAGGAGAAAAAGATTTTGACCGAAACATTATTCTCGCCGTGTGTCGCCGCCGTTGAGTCTAGCAGCTCCTTCGGTTTTCCCAGGGAGTGCACGGGTAGAGAGTTACCTAGTTTGGGACTTTCGTGGTCAAAAACAACTCGTTCGTGTGTTCGGATCTCTGGCGGTTTTGTCGTCTCCGGCGACAACAAAGGTACGTACGGCTTCCCTTAACATCTAATTCACGAATTAAAGCATGTTGGGGTCTCGATTTCACGTTTGGTTCGAAGTTGAAAATCTTCGAAATTTTAGAAATCGGCCCTTTAGATCCTACAGTTAGACACACGACAATGCACGGTCTATGTGGTCGAGTGTTTAATTGTGTTAAGACGTGGGATAATATGGCCTATGAGGCCGAGTGGGAGCTGTTGGATTAATTAACATAATTAATTCGTTTAATTATTTGATTAAACCTAAAGCCCACATAACTACAAGCCCATCTAATTACCCAAGTAAATCTCTATACAAAGGCTATGTGCCTACAGAGATTGATATAAAACTCTTCACAACTTTCATGCGTTGAGAACCAGAAGTATAAGTTGTCTTTCTACTTGTTCTCAACCACCCTCGGGGAAGAGATTTGGTTCGTGGATTTCAAATGGACTTTTATAGCCCTTTCAACGTGATTACTTCAATTCAGGAGATTACGGTTCAGACACAGCTTCCGCATCAATCAGGTACGAGTTCGTATTCGTACTTAAATGAATTATACATAGATATGTTCTGTTCAACTAGATTCGTTCTATGGTCATCAGGTCCAATACCATTATTAAGACAAAGCTAAAAAAATATTAATGGCTCTTTCAACTCTATTTACAAAATGTTCCTCCATATGACTGGAATAAATATAGAGCTTTTGCTACCACGAAAATATAAAGAAAAGATTTTAAAAAAAAAAAAAGAGAAAAGAGACAGGTTTAAAAAATCCATGTGAATACATTGCGACAACAATTCGAATCACGTGAAGGCAAACTAATGCTTGTTTTTTTTTTTTTTATCAAATTGAACGTTCCCCCTTTTGTTCGGAAATGCGAGTTATGTATAAAAGTGAAACAAGCCCTTAAAAGTCACTTTTGTATCGAGAAGAAAATAAGCCTTTTTTTTTTTTTAAATAGGGTATTGTATTAAAACATAAACATGTGGGAACCTAACCTTTTACAAAGTCTACACCCCAATTTTTCAGTCCCCGCTATCTAAGGTGTCCAACGGTCTTAGCGATAGTGGTAAGTCCTTCACCACTTTCGCTTCCGCTAAGTTAACAGATTTGAAAATTTCATCCGCTTCCGCTTTCGCAAACCGCTATTCCGCTTTCGCTAAGCACTATTCCGCTTCCGCTAAAATAGCGATAGCGATAGCGAAATCCTCTCATTTTACTAATAAATAAATGTTTAGCAACCTGTTAATGATTTATTTTTTTGACAGTTTATCAAATTTTCATAATCTTTTATAACATTTTCAGTAAATTAAACTAGTATATCCAATAAATCAAAGATATAATTTTCCTGCTAAAACAAGTAGTAGAAACACGAATTATAAAAAAGTTAAAGTAGTGGCTAATACATAAGAATATTAATAAGAGATTGCTGATTAAAAAAATAACAGATTTCTTGAAACAGCCATCTGTAACAGACAACAGTAAATTAATCAACATTTTCCAATATTTCAATTGTCTATTCCACTCGTTGATATCGTGACATGAGTTCCTTTGGAACCTGATTCAACTCTGCAAAGTCAAAGACACAAGTTGAAGTAAAGTTAATAGGTTTTCGAGTTACGAAAACTGAAATTGAAAGTTGAAACTGAAGAGCTACCAGTCGGATTTTAAACCTATATTCTCAAATCTCAACTCTCAATCTGAAATTGAATAGCTCGGCCTGAATTTTTTGTTTATTTATTTTTAAAGTTAAATAATAACGATACTTGCGGAATTAACGGAACACAGCTATCGAAACCGTTATCGCTTCCGCTAGTATATCGGAATGCATTTTGTTCGCCGCTTTAGCTTCCGCGCGGAAGCGATACCATTTTTCCGCTAATTCCACTTCCGCTGCACACCCCAACCGCTACCTTCCCAAGAAATCCTTTGTATCTATCTTGTGCTAATAGTATTGTTATCGATCCACTGGTACACGGTTGTGTCACAACCGTCAACCTATCAGTGTTGTTTTGCCTGTCCACTGGGAGAAGAAAATAAGCTTGGTAACTATTAACGTCGAAATATAGGACACTGAAAATTGTAAAGAAAGAAACAGAGAGAACACAGTTCAGTTCATCCTTTGAATCTGCAATATGTTCGTTACCAACTATCAAGCAGGGCGGAGAATAAAGGGCATAAGGTTCATATCAAAGGGGCCAGACTCAAAACATAGACCCTACCCTACCCCTAGGGGTATGTATCCCATTTCTGCGTATTCCTTTCTGCGAAAATCGTGAGCTTCTCGTGACTTGAAAATGATGGTGAAGTTTTTTCTTGCGCAAGTGGGAAGAGTTCCCAGATAACTTGACATGACCGCGATGATTTCTTGGCCTCAAAGATTTCCTCAAATGATCATTTTTGTAATCCTTTCTACGAACAAACTTGCTTCTCCTACTGTAGTCCTCAGGCCTGGAGTTTAGGCCTAATTCATACTCTTCTCCACTACTATTACTAGTCTGCGAAGCAACTTCTTCAACATCCATCCTTCTCCTCCGTCTCCTCCTCCTCCTTCGTGTTCTCTTGACCGATCGGAGCTTGAAACACAAGTATGTGCAGCAGAAGTTCAATGCAGAAAAATAAGTAGCACAGCAAGCCCAAAGAGTCCGACATATTGTGTGACAAATGCACTGGAAGATTCCCAGATTGAAGAGCAGGTAGAAGAATAACAGGACTGTATATAAAGGACAGAACATAAGTAACTCAAAATAACATCATTGAAATCAAAGAATGATTTTGGTGGAAAAGAAGAGATGAATACCAAAGTAGACTAATACTGCCACCAATGCCAACTTTAGCAAATGGGAGACACAGAAATTCTCGATGTAGCACATGAAATCCCAAGTCGGACGACATGATGTACTGAAACAAGAATACAATAAAAGTGGATGAAACATGAGTCTAGGACAGAGTAGAAACTCTAGCATTGAACAACAGAAATATATGTTTTTTTGTTTACTCGCAAGATTTTCCAGACAGGAATTCAAGAGGATGGCCAAGGATTTTGTCAACAAGTTGACCAAATCCAGATAAAAATGAACCCACAGCATTCCCCATGGAGCAACACAAAAAGAATGGTTATTGCCCTGCCCCCATGCGGTCCTGCAAAAAAGTAAAACACCCCAGAAAGAAAAACAAACAGATAATCAGAAAACTCGATTGTACAACAAAATATTAAGGAGGAAGGGAACTAGTTATAGAAATTCTTACATTCGGATCTTTCCGATTACTTTGTTTTATACCGAAAAGGAAATACAATTCACTCCCAAGATCTTTCTCAGTCTGGGTGAAGTTTATGTTGCTAAGAAGATAGGAACTTGGAAAGAATGAAACATTAGAAGCGCGGCCTTTCATTGAAAGAATTGGGAAGAAACTTGAAAAGCGCTAGAAAACTGGGGATCGTTTCTGTTCATAATTTGTGTAACCGGCTAACCGCCCGTGACTCCAGAATATGAAATGCGAATACAAACTATTGGGCTACAATCCAAATTCCAACAAGGCCCATTAGACAAGAATCCGTTAATTTATAGAAGAATTTTGGGCCTGGAGTGGTAAAGTACTGTCTTTTAGTATTTTAAAAGTTAATCTGTCTTTCTATTTTCTTTTATTTGTAACAACAAAGTTCATGTTCCTGTGTTCCACTAACAAGAGGGGATCTAGCCTTAACTTGAGGGCTGGCCACAAATTTTTAGGGTATAAAAAAATTGGGGGAACCAGGGGGGACGGCCCCCTACCCTTAGATCCACCCTTCGGGTAGTGAAACACGATGAGATGTGAATGTGGTAACGAATTGGTGGGGACTCTGAAAGGTAAATTAGTGAGTATTTTTACAAAGAACCATGCCAGAACTGAAATGCAGCACCATTCCGATTTAATGAATCTATATGTCTACCACATTATGATATAACTGTAGAATTTGATTCTTCAAATCTGAATAAACTCAATCGATAAACATGATGCCTTTACTCAGTATTACATTAGTCCCAAATACATTCTCATTCCAGCCGCACATGTCGAGATCAGAGTGAATTATGAGGTATCAAGAGAGGTCTGGTCTGAATTCGGTTAGTGAAAATCAGTCCATCCTTCCCTTGAGGATTCTTTCAGTAACTTCAGTAGGCGTGCTGTGAAACACAAGTTCGAAGTTAAGTAAACCAAGGAAAGGATGTTTCTTACAAATATGAACACTTGCTAATGTTAAACGTAGGATATATCTCCAGGATTACTAATCACTTACACAAGGTAAACATGCCCTCCCCAGCCACTCAAACAATCACGGTCTACAGAAGATATCAGAGCTTGTGAGATGGTCTCAAACAATTCCTCTGCTTCCTGGATTATTTGGGACAAAAAGGGAAGTTATTAGCTGAGAAACACTGGTATAGCATATTGACAATAGGGGATTTTACGCTTGCATTTGTAAGCAGAAATGAGGTGCCTTAGAACTAGTTGGAGATAATATTATATATATATATTATGCCATAACTAGCAGGCAAGGAAACGAGAATTATGTCATTCCTCAAAGTTAAATATACATATGCAATACAAAACAAAAGATACAAACCATATCAGGCTTGAACATTGATTCACAGGCACCATAGAGAGATTCAGAGGCAGTTCCAGCAACAACAAAATCTTTGGCAAGTTCCCTGCATATGACAACATAAACATGAAACTTTGAACAGAAAATCTAACACAGATATATATATAAAAAATAATATAAAATCACATGATATTAGAAATGGTTCAGGAGTGCGGCATACTTGGCCCCGATGGAGTCCATAGTGCAAATGAAGGGCTTGTCTTCATCGCTCAATCCAGCAATAACAGGTTGGCAAAAGTATGGACCAAACCTAACACACCAATGAAAAAGTAAGGGAAAAGAAAAGAAATCATAGTTTCACCAAATTATTGCTTGTCAAATATTCTTTAAGGTTCAAATAAAGGATAAAATTATACATTCCTTACAACATAGGATGGAGTTATACAAACCTTTTTTCATATAAAAGTGCAGATACAAGACTAGCAAAAGTTTCAGGCTTCATATTCCTCTCTTCCCTGAGCTCATATAACTTGTGCCGAAAAGCAAGCCTCTGATATCTTCAGTTGATGGGTCGAAATGAAAAACAATCAGCAGCATAGAAGTATGAGAAAAAATTGATCAAACATAAGCACAGAACAAAGAGCCATGCCATATCCTTTAGAACACCATTTAGAGAACATTTTCCATCCTCAATTAAACTACAGCGTCCCTAAGTCCTAACAAATGTAACGATTTTTGTTTTGCAGCCTTCTCTTCACATCATATCTACAAAATTTACGGTAAAGAACATCACAGAAATTATATCATTAAAATAGTACGAAGCAGGCCAGGCAGCTAATTCCTAATAAGATACCGTTTCAAAATCCAAAAGCAAGCATATGCACTAAAACAAAGAAAAAGAGGATTACAGAGTCTGAGCATCAGTAGCAAGGCCTGCCAGACCGATGAAGAGCTTATCGTGGATTCTGTAAATCTTCTCGAAGTCGGTGGCAATTGTCTGTAGCTGCACTCCAAGGCGTCGGTCACTGGCAATGGCAAAGCAATTCTTCCCTACCATTGCTACTATAGCGCTTCCATTATACTCAAAGATCTGCAAATATTTTCAAAGCATAAGAGTCGAATTTCACGAAAATCGCCCCCAAAATGTAGGCAAAACCTAGGGCTAAACAACTCAGATGCCGAAGAATCATTACTTACAGACATTTCGACTCAGAAATAAATTTGAATTTAAGCAAATTATACGGAATCGGGATTCTCTTCGCCCTGGTGTGTGTATATGCCCAACGGAAGTGAGAGAAATTGCAAATTTGCCTCTTTTTTCCCCCGGTGTCTTGCGAAGGGGACAAGACAACTCCAGATAAACTTCCTGGGCCGGGTCGGCCGTCTTTATCCAGCTTTTTCTACTATTGGGCTGTTTATTGGCCCAACAATTATCCATTTACCAAACAATGATGCATTTCTTTTTAGATAAGTACAAGATTCCTTTGGTATTTTTTTGTGGTAATTAAAATTAATTAACGGAAATTAACCTTACATTTACAATCCACAGAGTTTAGTAGAGATTTTCTTTCTACTAACCGAAAGCAGAATAACACAACTTCACATCATGCTTACCAAGTTAATCTTTCAACATAGTCAAGGCACTCAGGATTCATTATCTTATCGTAATTCCTACGTGTTGGATATTGTGTGCTGATATACAGTACCAAACGTTTACTTCCAACCACTTTAGGGGATGGACATTGTGAGTCTCATCATCATCAAACCGCACAACATTCCTTTTGATCGATAAATACCCGATCACTACTTGTCATACAGATTTTCACACTTCTGCATAATCTTTACCTATGACACATCTCATGTGATTCTCAAAATGTCTTTGAATATTAGTAAGTTAATCCAAACCAGTCATATACCTCTCTCCATAGCTCATTTGCATTCGAACATCCAACAACACATGTGTTGAACATATTCTTTTTCCAGACCACATATCACGCATTGCTGCATAATGTCTGGAATAATCAGACCCCAGTTTGTAAGTTTGTCGACTGTGGGTTCCCTTTCCAGAAACAACAACCAAGAGAACATTTGTACTCTCTTTGGAGATAGTTTATCCCACGCTTGAGCATACTTGCTACGGCCATTGGTATCATATCTTTGGTCATTTTGCAGCACGGCATAATCATAAGCTATAGAGTATTGCCTTGTTTCTTGTCTTTCCAATGCTAGAAGTTAGGGTCCACCTGAGGGAGGTTAACAGGGGGAAGCAACTACAGAAGTTCGTTTAACGTAATTCTTTCTCTCTGTCTCAGTGGTCTCCTGAAGGAGAGTTCCCAGGTCATATTGGTATCCTGACTGGTTGAATGTATTTCTCTAACCGTTTATCTTGCTGCAAGCTGAGCCTGTATAAACGCTCAAAAAAGTAGAGCCAAACAGCCTTCCCATGTCAGTTATATGGCCAGAAGAGAGCTTTGTCTCCGCTCCTCATAACCAAATTCAAGCTGGTGTTGAACCATAATTCAGTTGATAGTTTCCAAATGTCATCCCAGTAGTTCAAAGCAGGTGCTCGAAGTAGACAATTGCAAGTCCAATTCCTAAATAGAATATATATGCTTCCTCCACGTCAAATTGAGCTCGGACAATCCAATGCCAAGCGGCTTCCATTTGATAGTAGCGAGTGGACGGAGATTATTGATGCAGGAGGATCCGAGATAGATGATGCTGAGTTATCAGATACTACCTTGATCGCACTGAAATACCACGAGATGGCATATGGGTGCAAAAATGAGAAGTAATAGTAACATTTTCCTAATTGGGGCATGTTTCAGTATTTTGACCATAACTTTGGCTACGATTATCAGAATCACGCATATGTTAGGAAAGGGAATAAATCTCGGGTAATTTGTGAAAGGAAATGATCAATCATAATTATCCTTTCCTTATACTGAGATCCTTCCCTTTACCCCTGATCTGTAATTATTTATTTAAACTCTGTATTTATACGAAAGAAATACATCAATACAACTCTACAATCTTGATTTATATCATGGTATCAAAGCTGGTTGTAATCCTTCGATTCAACCTATATTTCTCATCACCTGCCCAACAGGATGTCGAATGAAACATCAAAAGAAATCCCTCCAGGAACATTGCCAGAAGCAAATCCTGCCATGGAGGATCTATCTACACAATTTGCCAAATTCTTGAAACAGAGGCACTCATCACCATCCGAAAGCTTCCAAGTAACACCCTTGTCCGTCAAACTCAATGACCGCAAGTTGTGGTCATGATTGGGACGAATGGCCATAGGGGGAGGGGCAACTTCACCATATAACCGGAGTGCCACCTACTCCGCCCCCCTCTTATCAAGCTTTTGCAAAATGGGAACAAATGGACGTCAACGTTTGTTCCTAGATACTAGACAGGATTGAACGAGACCTGGTCAACAACTATGCAGAATATCCATCAACAAAGGATCTCTGGGAAGGACTCTCCACCACGTATAGCAGTGAGAGTAATTCCCTCCGGATTTTCGATCTAACCGAAAAGGCAAGCAGACAAATGCAAGGACAAGGGACTCTGGAGCAATTGTACAGCACATTTCAGAGGATATGGAGGGAGATCGACCAGAGACAACCGAATCCAATAACCTCACCGACTGACATAGCAACATATAACCAGCTCCGTCAAGAGACATGGCTATTCCAGCTGTTGTCGGCCATTTCTGAAGACATGATGCAGTGAAACGGGATCTCCTCAAGGAAGATCTCCTTCCCTCTGTCGAAGCAGCGTATGCCATTATCCGCCGTGAAACCGCCCACTTGGATATACTAAATCCAGGGAAACATAGCGATGACTTGTCGTTGGGGATCGGCAGTGGCCTAATTTCCAAATCTCGGTCAGATCCAGCCAAAACCTTGGCTAAATCATCATCCTAAAGCATCGATGGGGACAAACTGAGGTCAGCGTGCCAAGAATGTGGCCGAATCGGCCATAAATCTAAAAAATGCTATCGACGTGTCGGCTATCCGGAGCAACTACAGTGCCAAGAGTGCAGAAAAAATGGCCACTGAACGGACAGCTGTTATAAGCGCGTCCGTTATCACGAGCGAAGGACTGGAAATAAGAAAAAGTGACAGGGACATAAAGGACGTATTGTGCAACCGTCGTGAGCAACACCGACACTGGAAATACAAATGACGGCGAATGGGCACACGACGCGCCAAGGTTCAGGGCTATAGCCGTCGTACCCAACAGAGAATGCAACAACCAGAGAGAAACAGTTATAATCTTCGCAGAAACTCTTTCAAACTCTCCTGTTGCAGGCATGGCTCTTGAGAGATCTCATGGGGAAGAGCACAAACAATGGAGTGAGAGCGGAGAAAATCGAGATAGAGAGGAATGAATCAAGTCCCGATGGACATACACGAGAGACGAGGCATTACAGGTCGAAATTGTCGATGGAGTCAACGTATTCACGGGAGACGAGGCAATAGTCATGGGAATTGAGATAGTGGGAACACCAGTCGAGAAGCGCGTGACGTGTACATTGACATGTCTAGAATATTCGATATACAACTCACAATCTCTCCAGTTGCTCCTATACAGCTTACAAAGTCTCAAAAACTCGAGATACACTCTACAGAATCTTCGAAAGTTTTGTTATGGCCTCAACCTTTTCCAAACTCAAACATACACCCCGAAACTTAAAAAAATCATCTCCTGAACACCGAAAATTGCCATCTCGACAAATTCACCCCCAGATCTCCAAAATCTTACAAAAAGCCTCCTCTGACCGAAAAATATTATCCAAATCACCACCACCACCCCGACAACCAAAATTACCTATAACCCCAAAAATCTCAAATCCAAATTTTTTCCTCCCGATTGCTTTGAATTACCACCTTCGGCGGCATACTCCGCCAAAGATCCACTCTCTCCAAAATCATCCAGGTGGCTCTTCGACTGTGGGACCACAGACACCATGACAAATGATCGATCTGATCTGATTACAAAAACAGCTCCCCGAAATAATAGGATATAAACAGCCAATGGAGGAGTTACCCCTGTCACTAGTGCTGGGACCATAGAGATATCTCTCACTCTCAAACTTAAAAACTGTTTACTTCTCCTAGTACTATCTTGCAAGTTGTTATCTATTAGCCATGTGACAAAAGAATTAAATTGCACTACACTAACGTACCTTTGTTTTTGCCTCCTACAGGATATTTGGACGAAAGCGATTATTGGGTGTGGCACTGAGAAAGTAGGGATGGCCAAACAGAAATTTGGGACGGGTATTGATGATACCCGAACCCATCCCAAAAATAAACGGGACCAAAAATCTGGTCCCATTTCCGTTCCAAATATCCAAATTCCCAAAATTTTCGGGAATTCTGATAACGGGATGGAACAGGTTTCGGGAATCCCCGAAATTATATGCTGAAAAATGGGTAATCGAAACAGGTATGGCCATTACCCGAACCCATCCCGAAAATAAACGGGACCAGAAATTTGCTCTTGGTCCCGCCCCGAATACCCAAATTCTCAAAAAATTTGGGAATTCGGGTAACGGAACGGGATGAGTTTCGAATTTTCGAGAAATCCCTAAACCGTTTGGTCACCCCCTATAAGAAAGGGGTTTGTACTATGTGGATGAAGTGGCTCAACGGGGGACCGTAATGGTGACCCATGGAACAGTTGATCGACAAATATGGTTGTGGCACCGCCGATTGGGACATCCATCACTTGGGTACCTCAAACTATTATTTCCTGCATTTTTTTTCATATCAGACTTCCTTTTCTTGTGATACATGTCATTTGGTTAAAAGTCATCGCCAATCTTTCCGCACTTCTGAAACTCGAAGACATTTTTTTTGCTTGTACACTCTGATGTGTGGGGGCCTGCCCTAAATTCTAGTAGCAAGTTTCGGTATTTCCTTTGACTATACTAATATGACGTGGGTATACTTTCTACAAAATAAATTTGAAGTCTTCAAATATTTTATTGAGTTTTACACATTAATTGAGACTCAATTTCAGTGAAAAATACAAGTCCTTAGATCTGATAACGGGAAGGAGTGTATGTCAACTAGTCCATGTCCATTTTTTTCAGTACAAACAGCATCATTCATCAAACTACTTGCCCACATACACCACAACAAAATGGGATCGCCGAGAGAAAAAATTGCATCATCTTAGAAATTACTGGGGCCATCATGCTTGAGTCAAACGTCCCACAAAATTTCTGGCCCGAAGCCATTGCTACTTCTGTCTATCTCCTCAATCGTCTCCCAACAAAACATCTGGATCTACACACTACACTACAAAAATTGTCTATTTATGCACAAATACCATCTGTCCTAGCATTACCACCTCGCATCTTCGGATGCTCTGTCTTTGTCCACGTCCCTAAAGCTCACCGCACCAAACTTGACCATGTGCGATCAAGTGTGTGTTCGTTGGCTATGGAGTTCACCAGAAAGGGTATCGGTGCTTTGACCCTGCTACTCGTCGGGTCTATACCATAATGGATTGTGACTTTCTTGAGACAAAATACTACTATACTACCCACTCCATGGGTCAGGGGGAGCAACGAGAAAAAGACCCTCTGAGTTGGTTACTTGGTCCGATAGACTTACCTGCAGCAGCGAGCAACACTGAGAAGAGACCAGAACCCACTAATATCCACATAGAACATGCACTCTTGCTAGGAGATAACTCACCCACTCCATCCAATGATCCTCAGGTAACTCACTCACATCTAGAAACTAACCCTGATGATACTTCCGCTATTCTCTTCTGTCACAAATCAAGCCTCATGACCTTCAAAGATAGAAGTATCAAATCAATACAGATTGCCTGCACGAAGCACTCGTTGTGTCACTCCAAAGAGATATGTGCCAGAGTATGAACCAAGAGCATCAAAATATCCAGTGGCTAACATTGTCAGGGGGAGCCATCCAGATCACCTTACTAATGCAGATATCCCACACACTGTTAAAGAGGCACGAGGAACCAAGAAAGGGACACTTACAATGAAAGCTAAAATGGAGGCCCCTGAAAAGAATCAAACATGAGAGAAATGTGAACTACCTACTGGTAAACGACCAGTTGGGTGCAAGTGGGTGTTCACCATCAAATACAAGGTTGATGGATCGATTAAGCAACACAAGCCAAGACTCATGTCCAAGGGATACACCTAGACATATGGGGTTGACTACTCCTTCTCCCCAGTCGCCAAGATCGACACCATCCGAGTCTTATTCTCAATAGCATTAAATTTGGATTGGCCTCTAAATCAGTTCGATGTGAAGAATGATTTCCTTCACGGAGATCTCCAGGAGGAGGTATATATGTCACCACCACCTGGTTTTTCCAAAACTTTTAGCCAGAATGAAGTGTGTAAGTTGAAAAAGGCACTATATGGGCTGAAGCAATCACCTCGAGCATGGTTTGAGAGATTCACCAAAGGCATGAGGAAATATGGATACAAGCAGAGTAACTTCGACCATACCTTTTTCCTTAAAAGGAATGGAGGACCACTTACATGTCTGATTATATGTGTAGATGACATGATAACCACATGAGATGACATGATAACCACATGAGATGACACATCAGAGATAGCTGAACTAAGAAGAAATCTGTTTAGAGAGTTTGAGATGAAAGATCTAGGATAGCTGAAGTACTTCTTGGGTATCTTCATATCTTAGCGAAAATATATCCTAGACCTACTGGCAGAAACAGGACTCATGGATTGCAGACCTGTTGATACCTCGGCCATGGTAAACCACAAGTTACAAATGATAGAGGGAGCACCTTTGGCCGACAAAGAAAGATATCAACGACTGGAAGGAAAGTTGATTTATCTAACTCATATTAGACCAAACATAGCCTATGGAGTTAGTGTCATCAGTCAGTTTATGCACAACCCTAAGAAAGCCACATTTAAACAGCATTGAGAATATTGCATTATCTAAAAGTGTCCCCGTGGATCGACGCTCTACAGCCGGATACTTTATGCTATTGGGGGAAACCTTGTCACTTGGAGAAGCAAGAAGCAGAAGGTAGTCGCCCTATCAAGTGTCGAAGCAGAATTTCAAGGCATGGCTCGCGGCTTAACAGAAATCCTATCGTTAAGAAAACTCTTGGCCAAAATAGGAAGATCAACAGTGGAGACATGTCAGCTGAGATGTGATAGTCGAGCTACAATCAACATTTTTGGGAACCCAGTACAACATGATCGGACCAAACATGTCGAAGTAGATCGACATTTCATTAAAGAAAAAATTGAAGAAAAGACTATAAGTCTACCATTCGTCAGGTCCAACGATCAATTAGCCGATATCCTAACGAAAGCCGTTACAAATCAAGTCTTTACAAAAGCATTAAGCAAGTTAGGAATTAGAGATCCCCAATTCAATTTGAGGGAAAGTATTAGGAAAGAGAATAAATCTCGGGTAATTTGTGAAATGAAAGAATCAATCATAATGATCATTTTTCTATACTGAGATTCTTCCCTTTACCATGATTTGTAATTATCTATTTAAACTCTGTAATCATACAAAAGAAATACATCAATACAATTCTACAATCTTGATTTCTATCTATTCGGAAACATCTTTGGTCATGCAGTCCCATATTCATAATTCAACTATGTTTTATGCCTTGATTTTCGACCTTTAATTTTGATATTTTCCTTTTAGAATCACTAATTTTAGTTATTTTTTATTATTTTTGGTAATAAATCATCTGTCAATTATGAATGTCATTTAAACACAATTTAGGTTGAATTTTTGGTAGATTGCTTAGCTTATTTCGTATTCTTATTTGGAGTAATTTTGGGATTGTGCTATTTTTGACAGAATTCGGATATCTTCGAATTTTTGCTATAAAGTTTAGGTTGTTGACTTAATTTTTTGAGATTGAAAGATTATTGAAAATCCTAAAGATTATTTTATCTGATTTTTGAGCATTTTTTATTATTCTTAGAATTATCCTGCAAAAGAATCGTTATTCTGTCTCCGTCAATTGTGTAAAATAGTTTGTTGTTTCTCTATACCGAAAATTGATAAAATTAAATAATTTTAATTTTTTCAATAAAACGCATTAGGTAAGTACAAATACCAATTGCTCACCCCTGTTAACAACAACTTATTCATTGAATAATATAATAGAGATCACATGTTGTATGAATTTCATACGCAGTACATAGAAGATGAAGAGTTTCTTCTAAGTTTGAAAGTAAAAAAAAAATGACGGAAGCTACATTGTCAATACACACGGATTCCTCTGTTGAAAGTTGAAGTTGCCTTGCCCTGTATTTACACCCGTTATTCTTCTCTCTCTAGACTCTAATCTAACGTTGTTGAAATTGCCATATCTAAACTAAATAAATCCCTTTAAGTTTTCACCCCCTTCCCCTACCAAAAACCCAGTAATGAGTGAACTCGTCTTGTCTCAGTAACTGGTCTTGAACGGTTTGTAAACCTTGAGATCAGTCACCACCCCTGCAAACGAACCCACCGCCGCCGCGATCGAGATCATCAAGCACACCACGCTCAAGATCTGAAAGCAG
>JAOWBN010000034.1:360552-373703 GCA_028565015.1 Pinguicula moranensis | reverse complement strand
GCAATATTAAGTACCTGTGAGACTGATGTAAAGCATTCCAAAAGGGGGAAAATATCCTTGTCCGAGTTTGAGAGTTGTTGCCACTTTGAAATCAATGGTGGCATCAAGATTTCCAGATACTTGGGCTGGAAAAACCAATATCATCACATCAAAAACATATTTCATTATATTCATTATGAAGGAGATCCAGAAAAGCTTTGTTCCAGCAGTCAACAAGGAAAAAGATAAAACTTACAAAACAAACAAGTCAAAGCCATAAATAACAAGGCATACTAAATCACCTGGTTTAGCTCATCTCCAACAGCATCTGCTAATGTGCCAATAGCATCATAAACAATCCTAAGGTTTCGCCTCTGAAAGGAAAGCAATTTGACTAAACCAAAAGAGAAAAGACGCCCAGAAGAACCAAACCAGCGCAAGAAACAGATCCAGTTTAAAATGCATAACAAATGGTCATTTCCAGTGAAACATTGGACAGGAAAAAATGAGAGCAACTGTGGACCTGATATTTCCCGAAGGCACACATAAGGTGTTGCAAAATAACTTCCAGTCGTGGTACCAACTCTCCTGCTGCCTCCTGCAGATACAAAAAATTTGGCCATCAAGAATATTTTAACTGAAAGTGGGCTTTATATAGGAAAAGAAGTTATGCTGGGAAGGTGAGGGGGAATTCTGAAAGAACCTCTTCTAGTGTAGCAAAAGCCGAACAAGCAGCTTCCTGCACTCGCTTATTATCATCCAATATTCTTCTTAATAGTCCCATAAGAACTTTGTCAAATTGGTCAAGGCCCTGTTGATGATCGGTACCCTAGAACATGAGGAAAAGTGGCATTAGATTGATGCCAAACTTAATAGCACCATGGAAACAAAGCAATAATTCTTTTAGAAGTGGGCAAAAGAAGCATATGTAATAATTTTTTGACCAAGGAATTAAATACTTTCAGAAAAATATTTCATTGGATCAAGGGCAATCCAAGCTAGCTGACAACTTATCCTCAACATTCACATAACATGCCAGTATAAAGAATAATTGAGTCAGAGATCAAGATAGTCAGTGCAGTTCAGCAAAGCAGCCCGGGAAATATAAGGAATGTGAAAACATCACAGCTTGAATTAATCACCTGAACAGCATACTTGCTGAAACGTGAAAGTGTCCAACAAGTGATGCTCCGTATCAAAGGGAATTTGTCATCTAAGTGTGGTATGAGAAATGCAATCATCTGCAGAACAAATATCAGCAATTATCAGACAAATAAGGCTGGAAGAAGGATAGCTCTATACTAGTCATCATTACTTAGTTCGCGATATCATAAGAGACATATAGAAAGAACAAATTTCCAAATAGATGAGAATAGGCAAATTACAGACTAATAGCATAATAAAGGAAACCAAGAGCCGTTGCATAGTCTCCCTGGAAAAGAACTATAATGCAGATCAGGATCGCATAACGCAGTACGAGCCTTTGGAAATAAAAATAACTAAGACCAAAGCATTTGTACAAAGCGGAACATCTGCAGCAAAATAAATTACAATATAACATTACAATTCATTCATACACTTGAGAGTAATGTTCACCATCTTCTCAATAGCATTTGTAACACTGTCAAAGGAGAAGCTTCAGATCGGTTCATAAGAGACAAGATTTTTAGCTAGAGGAAAATGCATTAAAACATGGGTATAATGTCAGAAGTACCGGTTCTAAAGGAAGAAAGGAACCTATATGATCCACCAAGAGGTTTCAAAGGTATACTAGGATAAAATCATAAAATACGCAGTC
The DNA here is from genome assembly GCA_028565015.1 of Pinguicula moranensis. Lineage (NCBI taxonomy): Eukaryota > Viridiplantae > Streptophyta > Magnoliopsida > Lamiales > Lentibulariaceae > Pinguicula > Pinguicula moranensis. Next base: position 371,926 of record JAOWBN010000034.1, on the reverse strand, counting down.
ATATTGCAGGTCAAGAGGATCATTTATCATTATAATCCCTAGTTGATCAGAACATAGAGGGTGACTTAAATTACTCCGTTACTTGCAATACATTACCTCAGAGAGATGAGGATAGAGGCCATTAATGCAACCCTCGCCTATGGCACCAAGAGCTAAAATTGCAGCTTCCCTATCTTTCCAAGCTTCATCACTTGAATTAGACAATTTTGCCTACAGAAGAGGAATGATAAAGTTACTAAACTTGGCATGGTACATAGTACAAGTATCTTCATTAAGCCGCATCATGCCATTCAGCAGCCTGAACTGACTACAATTTTTCAACAGAAACAATTCTTTTCGGCAATTTTGAAGAGTATAGTACTCGAAATAACTCACAAGGGTAAGCCTACTGAATCACTTAAAGTATAGAGTCAACCTACCTACTTTTCAAGTATGGTAAGTTCATCAGAAATCTTTAATTATAACACTTTAGGCTCCAGGAATCATAATTTTATGATTAAATATTTTAAGGCTTCAGGCATGCACTTTTAGGAAGGAAAACTGGTCCCCCACATCAAGCACCAGTAAATGGCAGGACTCTATAACGAGGAAATGCATAAAATTGTGAAATATGCTTGTTAATAAATAACAATCAAATTTTGTATTATCTTACTTGCATCTTATTATACTGCAGTTCAAGAGCTATAATGCAGTAGACTATAGAGGGAAAGCAGATTGCAGACCAACACTACTTCGAAAAGAAAATTTAACCACCTGCACAATAGGCATCAAGGTTGGTAATATTTCATTCCCGAACACATTGGAAAGAAAATCAAGAGCAGCTGCACTGCATTTACGTAAATTCCAGGCATTCACAATGTCATCATCCTGCAATAACAAAATTCAAGCATCCATATCAGAAATACTGCACTCAACACTTAAAAGTAGCCAGAACTCGCATGTAAGTAAATATCGAGCATCTAATTGTGTAGTACAGAAATTCAATGCCCTTCAAAAAGGATGTGAGAAAAAAAATAAAGAAACTAATGCAGATACCTCATCCTCCGCATCCTCTGATCCATGGGAGCGTGATGAATGAAAACGAGGCTTCAGATCCTGCATGAAGAATTGGAATCAGGAAGGCGCAATCGATAATTATATATACAATGCGGGGCTGCAAATGAACCTGATCTCGATCTGGATGAGATCCATCCTCCTGAAACATGGTGAACAAGAAAAAAAAAGTATTAAAATTAATTGGTAGGTTGAGTCAAGATGGGTGTCACAATATGTAACAGAAAGTTTACCTCTGCTTCATGGAGAGATTCATCATCATCAGCATATGCCATGTTTTTTAGCAAAACCTACATAAGTTTCACCAAACAATAAATTAGAGCAATTGGCATGTAGTAAACCCAAAATGCAGATATGTTTGCATAATAAAGCATACAGGTATAAGGCGTGGCAAAAATTCCCTCAAGTTTTCAGGTGGCAGTTCATTTTCACAATAAGCAGACCTGTAGAAGAAATGAGAGATTAAATTTGGGAAGAAAACATCATCTCTGTTGAGAATGTCCCACATCAGTTAGGAAACCCAAGTGAGAAGGGTTCAAATAGGATGACACCACATTAATTAAATGAGGCCTTTTAGGAATAAAAGCCCAAGAACAAATCCATGAGGACTTTGGCCCAAAGTGGACAATATCATCCAATGTGTATGGTGCCCAAAAATTTAATAATCTCGATAATAAAAATTCATCAAGAAAAACAGATAGGCACCACACCAGAAAGATGAAGACTATAGAAGCAGCAAATACACAGGTACGAAATAAATAGATAAGAACAAACTACACCAATTTGAAACACAGCAACAAGTAAAGCTCATCAACAGACCCAGACCACCATAAGTCATAGCATCAGGGTTACATTATCCTTGCAGTATGCAGTCTCCAGGACTATTTGCACGGGTTTGCTAGGTACATTGTATCATGAATGTTATCACACTTAGCTTTCATTTAAAGGAGGATACAATTCATAATGCCAAACAAAACTTTGAAAACATAAAATATGTAGAGACTATGGATTAATGGGCATGTATACATCAAAGCCTGGTCAATTCGTATAAAGAATCTTCAGCAATCACGTAAATTTTTGATAGTATGCATGATCAAAGTTGGAATTTGTTTATTCAAAACTACAGCATGCTTGCTTATATTGAAACCAAACAGATCCAGATACCAGTACAAGTATCTCTAAAAGTCGTTAAACTCAAGAAACAATCCCATGCTTTTGAGACAAAACGCCAAAGTTTTTAATTGTTCCCGACTGAAACTTTTATATTTTCTTCAGAGTTCCTTGTAACCACCCCATATGGGAAATAACTAAGCATGTAAGAGAATGCATCTCATGCTAACCACCAGCTCAAATTTGAGTACAAATACTCACTTCACAATAAACCCCCAACGAGTGCAAACTCAGCCAGAAAGAAAAAACTGAAGAGAAAGGAAAGCAAATGATCTTCAATTTCCTCACGGAAAATGAACTCCCCCATGGAAATTACCACATACAGATATATAGTCTGCGGAGAACAACTTTACCAAAATTCACAGGCTTCTAGAGACACTTCCTCATCAGCATCCTCATTCACCAGCAGAATATATTCAATTACATTTCTTAAATGCGGCTGCAATTGCGTACAAATGACATAAGAAAAAAACAATGAATAAAATAAAGCAACAATGACATTTAGAATTAATAAAACATGCCAAAAGTATGTGAAAAGATTTCTGGCACTAACTTCTAGAACTATGCAAATGGTAAGCAACCGAAAAAAGAAAGTCACCTCTAAGATAGAAGAACGAACTTCAAGTAGCTGAACAAATGCTGCACAAACCTGTTCAGCAGAATGTACAGAAATAAGAAGCACTGAAAAATTACTTTGTTCTTCAAGAATGAGAACTAAAATTAGGAATACCATCAAATCTAGTCAACCAAAATAAAAGCAAAAATGGGGAAGTAAATCATACTACAAGACTTCACAGGCCGACCATACACTACTAAAGACAACGAGAGTTCACATTGAAATGCACATATTCATAAATGAAGGAAACAAGAATCCCTCCGAATAATTCAACCAACAATTCCCACAGAGAGAGAGAGAGGTAATAAAATTATGTCGACCGACAATTCCCACAGAGCCAAATTATTAAGAACAATAACCTTAAATTTAATAAAAAAAAATGCTGAATATAGTAACAGCCAGATGCTGGAAAGTGCATTCCAAAGTGCAAATTGAAATATTGTCGTTTAACATCAAGATTATGGACATGTAAGAAAACATCACAATTCCATTGCGACCATCAGGCAAGAACTATACAAGTTACAGACTTGTAAAACTCAAAATAAACATAACAGATTGTCCAGCCCCGTATCAATTGGGAAGAAAATAAGTTTATAAGCTTGATTTTATACAAGACACATAGGAATGCGCAAGCACAAAACATGGAGCAGATAAATCCACCAAGCTGCGCCAGTGAACAAAAATGCAGCCAAATAATTGCAGAAGTAGGACAGATACTGGTTACGTGGAAAAAAAAAACTATTGCTAACTACTACAGCATTTTAGTTGAAGATACCAATGTCATAACTTTTGAATTTCACCAAAAGAACTAAAAGGATTTCTTACCAACTTCCGAACATCTGGAGATGAGTCATTAGAAAGAGCAAACAAGCCTTGCAAATACTTATCCAATGATAAATAGAGAACCTGCAGATAGCAATATAGCCAAGTTAGGGTCATGATTAGGAAACTGCAGAAGGAAAGTTATTTTAGGCCTAACTGAGTTTATTTACCTTAGGCATTAGCATGATAAATTGATTCACTGAAGACAATGAAAGCTTCCGTAAGATACCATGTGGTGAATGGAAAAGCTGCATTCAAACAAGAAAAACACAAAAAACAAAACAAAATGTAGCACTAAATTAGATAACACGCTTTGATCTGTAGAGGAAGGATTTGGAGAAAGGTTGGCAGAAAAGCAAGAAAGGTATCATCAGAACCTGAAGGAATCTTGGAAGAAAAAAATTAATAGGCCGCTCAGATAATCCAGAAATATCAGAATCTAGCAACTGGGGCGCATCTTCGCAAATCTATGTTCAAATATAACATTAGAGTATTAGACATTTCCAATTAAGACCTTTGCACTCGACTTCTGATATGAAAAAACATAAAAACAATATGACTAGCTGAAAAACTAAAGCGGGGTGGTCACTACTCGATGAAAAAATTAATTGGTTGTTTTTCAATCCAGGAAAGCAAGAAACAATTACCTTAGATAATGCATCCATGGCACCTTCCATGTGATTGACATCATTACTATCTAAGCACTTCACGAGTCCATGTAGCAATTCAGGCCATCCGGCTACACCCCCAATCTGAACAAATGTACTAATAATGGTTCCTGTTGTAGACCTTATTTGACTATCTGCTGCTCCCATGCAAGGTAACAATTCTGACTTTATGTACTGTTGGTTTGCTGGATGCATGCTTTTGTATGCACTCCTAAGATTATTTTTCAGAAGCAAACCAGCTGTTTGTCTAAGCTCTACTGATTTACCCTGTTATACAGCATTCAAACATAATATGTATCAGTATATCGCACATCACCCTCTAACAAATTGTTGGCGTGCAAATCATTTTAATATTTTTGGGATTGCCTTTGCGAGTACATATTAGTACCAAGGCTCCAAATGCCAATACATTACGCAGGCTCTGAACCAATAAGATCTACCTATATCTTCCTATGCAGTCAAAATTAAAGGCATTAAACAAAAATGCATTTGATTTTCCATAGCACAAGCCTCTTATTATATTACTTTCTCCATTCAGCTAACCCGCCATTCCATACTATTAGCCTAGCAAAGTAAAGAGAGATGTTACATTCCGTTAACATTTTTCATTGTATCTGTCATCAGTCCAATTAAGTGCACAATTCCATTAAATTCAATGTAAAAAGGCACGAAATAAGAATAAGCAATAATTATATATTATATTTTGATTCTGAACGATACAAGTGTAACCCAATTTTCTTGTTAGAATTCCAAAAGAAGCAACAAAACATTACCGCACTGAACTTCTTAAAAACCCTTGTTTTACGTAAACTTCCACTCGCATTCTAAAATTGTTTGTACTGACTTAAGAACACCAACAATTAGATAGCAGTAAACACTAACTATACCGGTATAAGATATTCAAACTCTGGCTACAGTAAGTATAATTTAAACCTTATTTATAGCAAATAATACCTCAGCGTGGGCAAAAATAAACGCGAGGTAATTATTGAAATCTGCAAACTGCGAGTACTGCTGGAGCCTCTGCCAAATCGCCGATTTGTCATCGGAATTAGGGGCCATCTGCTGCTCCAGAAGGCCACAGATCTCCTGCAAACCCTCCACCTTCGGTTGCCACGCCGAAGCCTCGTCACCGCCGGCACCAGACGACATTTTCTCTTCTCCCAGAAAAATCTCGAATCAAATTTCTCCAAATTCTTGGGCCAATAAAGGTAATCGAACCAATATATTACAGTTACTGCAAATTTCCGACAATAATACGGAGAGAAGATGTAGGGAAGCAGATGCTACGAAGAAACTCAAGTCTCCGTACCGACTTCCGAGTAGAGGAGGAAGGGAGAGACTAGTAGCGAAGAAGAGCTTTGATTTGGTGCGGGAGGGTGTATGGGAACTGTGGAGTTACCAAATAAGAATACAAATTTGTGCTGTGGGCCAGATGCGCGGCGGATAGTAGTAGTTGGAGGCAGAGATAACTAGGGCATGTTTTATAATATTAAAAATTATATATATTTTTAGATAATTTTAAAAGATTGTTTTAAAATTCTATTTTTATTTTTATTTTTTCAATTAAAACTCTCTTTTTTTGAAGTATATATAACACTACTTTTTTTACTTCTGTTTTAATATAATAAATAAAAATTGTTTTAAAAAATTTAATTATAAATATTATTTAATTATCTTAAAAAATTTGATACCAAATACTATTTTGAGTTTTCCCACACAAAATGAGAAGAGTAAGGACAAAGAAAGCAAAATAAGAAGAAAAAAAATTATAGATACAAAATAAGTCATTAATTTGAATAATTATGGCTTATTTTATTTTAATAAATTATATTATCGTACCATTTCATCATTTTTTTTCTCTTACTTTTGGGCCTAACTTCATTATCCCAATCAATTTTGACTTGAGGTCCCTATTTCTAATTAATGGGATCGGTGTCCTATATTGTGCAATAACCAACTAAAGAAATTGTGCTAAAGGCCTCGTTCGACAATATATTGATATTATTGAGTTCATATTAGAGAGATCATTTAATTGCTAAATTAGAGAGATATTTTTACCATGTATTATAATGGGAGAGGATATATGAACACATAAGTAAACACATAAATAAACATATATTTCTTAAAAATTCAAGTTTAGGGTCCGTAGGGTTTAGAGTTTGAGTTTTAGGGTTTAGATATTTAGATTTTTAGGTTATAGGGTATAAATTTTAGGGTTTAGGGTTTGCAATTTAGGATTTTTAGGGTTTTTGGGCTTAGGATTAGTAGATTTTAGAGTTTATGACTCTAAACCCTAAAAATCCTAAATTGTAAACCCTAAACCCTAAAATTTATACCTTACGACCTAAAAATCTAAATATTTAAACCTTAAACCCCAAATCCTAAACCCTACGAACCCTAAACTTGGATTTTTTAGGAATACGTGTTTATTTATGTGTTTACTTATGTGTTCATATATCCCCTCCCATTATAATAAACTACAACCATTCTATTCTATTGGGGCAAATATGAATCAAATACAAGTCTTACTGCTGGAGAAGCACAAATCCATCCACATGGCTTTTCAATTTGTGCTCCAGTGCACTTTTGCAGCTTACATTGACCAAATACAATAAAGATGTTCCTTTTTGATCTATCAATGCCAATAATTCAATGATGCTATTACATAGATGCACCTTAAAACAAAGAATAACCTGCACTAAAATGCTAAACTCACACAAGAAAATCATTGAGGATAACTTCTTACAATCTTAACAACATCATAAAATTCTACTTCTATATACCATGGTACAAAAGGGACATAGTTACAGCAGATCTATAAAAGTACCTTATGCTTCCAGATTTACAGAAGAATCAAGCTGAAAGCGATTCAATCGAACAGTTCCAAGAATGTATTCTGGGAGCTCTGCTTCTTCTTTTCCCTGTAAACATGGGGAGAACACAATGTTTCTTGCATCTAGAAGGGATGTAGCAAATACTTATATTGACAGAGCAGGAAAGTTCAGAACTACAAGACGAGCATTTAAGAATTCAAGATCTTGCATGATAGTTGAGCAGGAAAGCATTTATGAGCTGGGATTGATATGTTCGATGGAATGCTAACATTTATTTAGATCGAACTTTCAAAGTAGATTTATGATTTGTATTTATATGCTCAAATGACGGGACCTTAAGGTCTCAATAGCTTCAAAAAAGACAAGTCAAAGTAACATTTTGTGGGGGGAACTCCACTATATATAACTCAGATGGGACAAAGCTATTATGAAACAATAAATTCTCAACCATTTGTGACTCTAACCAGTCTGAGTCAATCCTGCAGGACTCACCCTCACGTTGGAACAGTCGCCCATAGTTTCAGCCCATATTCAGTGGTACTATGAAACACTAGGATGAGGGGGAAATAAATATACACTAACCTCTATAACTATTGCGAGATCAACAACAATGCTTGTGACGTATCCAAGAACAAGACCGATGACTCCCCTTGCGACAGAAGAAGAACCAATATCGACATCAATCTGTAGACATGATGATCAATTAGCAACCCAATCTTTAAGAGATCCAAGCATCAGTCAAAGAGGTAGTATCTAACCTCGAGAAAGTTGTCTTGCCTGAGGTAATTGCATGTCACTGCTTTTCCAAGCAGGCAGGCTTTTGTTCCAACAGCACGCTTCACCATCCAGTAACCCTGGTATTGAAAACAGAAGTCAAAGATTCCAAGTAAGCCAATGATTCCAAAAATGAGCATATGACCCTGATCTTCACTTCTTTTCGAGAATGGTGGAAAAAGGTACCTCAACAATGCTTGGAATGAGTTTGAATCTTGAATCACGAAACATATCAGTCCCCTCAATGAATTTATCCAACAGTGAGTTCTTGGTCACCGGCCTGTCTGCAGCATAGTACATAACAAGGCTGTAGTTTGGTTTGGCTGGTACCTGAGACGCAGAAAAAACAGTATAAAGTTCTTCTGATTGAAAACCTGTAGTTGCAGAAGACAGAAGAGAAAGAAAAAGGGAGTGAGAGGTCTACAGTTCTTATGGATACAATTTTTTTCAGCTGCACGTAAAATATAATCTGCTTTACTACAGATATTATTAAGGCGAATCAACACTAATGTGTGAGCAAAGATGATTGTTAAACAGAAAAGTAACAGCTACTTCATATGCTAATACAGAAATTCAAACATTATCTTTTCTGCTGCTCATGGTGATAATATTTCTGCAACTTGTATTATAAAGATTACTACAAGTTTCCAAATAGGTTTTTAAACATTGTCAAGAGGTTTTGAATAAGTAAAAGTAATTAAACCTCAAGATTGATGACAAGGATGAATGGGAGCTTTTTTCCTGCATCACTCTGCAATATAAGAAGACATTAGCAAACCTATAAAGTGAGTCTTCTTCTTTTCATGCTGTGATAAAAACTTAAACAACTATCAGAAGTCAACAATAACACAGTGACGTAATTGATAGTGATAATTCAAGGAGTGGGACAATAACCAGGAAGGGGGGAAAACAGTATCACGTTGAGATACAATAATAAGGTAATATTTTTGACATAATCTAACTTAATGTATAATGTCTGACAAAGAATCGTATCTTTGATGGTAGTGAAACTTAAGTTCTTTCTCAACAGAAGAATACTTAAAGCAGAAATGAACATGGCATGGTACCAAAAGGCTTATCACCAATATCAGCTTTAACACCAGAAGAATACACTTCCAACCTCAGTGTGGGTGATCAAATATAGAAGCATTTTTCATGCAACATTCGACTAAAGAAAGACTAAGCCTGAGCTCTGAATGCAAAATTTAAAACGCTAAAAGCTTAAGTTAAAAGCCAACTAAAGAAGTATTAACAAGTGCTCATTGAAATTATAAATGTCTAAGAGCACTTTTGCAATATATAGGAGCATTAGAGGTTACTATATATTTTTCTGAGAACTTTCTATATCGTAACTAGTGTGTTAGTGTCACCTGAACAAGATTTTTAGGATGCAACGCAACATTTGTCAAACAATCTTCCACCTTGAACCAGTCAACTGCTATGAGCTTGAGAAGAGGCTCTCCACCCTTCACCTGAAACAAGATCAAGGACCATAATCTATCAAATTAGATTTCAGTATTAGTTGGAAATATGTTACCATTTGTTGATTATAGTCAGAATCAAGACATGCCAAGAATTTTCAAGTTTAGCTATGGCATGACAACACATACAACTTAGAAAACATCAACTCGCAAGAAAGAGATATTTGAAGTTTCATGAACTTACCTTCATGCTATCTTTCAAGTATGTCTTCCCTCTGATCATGAAACCAGAACCATCCGGAGAAGACCAGCAATTTTTATCCGCTTCATCCTTTGCTCTCCTCATGGAACCATGGAACAGCGCTGGATCAAGACTAACAGGGGGTACATTTGAATTCAACTCATTTGAATCTTGTGCTGCGACAAATAGAAACACAATCTTCAGAAAGGCTTATATAACAGACAAACCTATTAATCACAGAAGAGACAGATAAAATAATGTGGCTTTTACTAAGAGAAAGAGATGCAAGAATTAGAAGCACCTGAAGTTCTCTTTCTAGTAAAACTTGCTATGGCCCATGAAATATTTTTCAGCTTAATCTTCTTGTCCTGGGAGATAACACAAAGCTTGGTAAAATTGTACAGCTTCATTTTGGGGAAAAAAATCACTTCTAAGGACAATGGAAGGGCAACAAACATTGTCGACTTCTATTTCATCATCACTATCGTCATCTTCTGAATCATCAGCAATCGCATCATAAAACTGATCAGACGTTTCTTCAGGATCCTCAAGCTCGCTACTGAATCCAGAAAGTTCAGATACTTTTGAATGGATAATCATGGTAGATGTATCAAGTGAAAGCGTTGGATTTGCCCCAATATACTCCTTCAGACCTGAACAATTGATGCGTCATTAAGAAAATAAACAATGGTGGTCCAAGTCATTCAAGGAGGATAAAACAAGCAAAGATTTTGAATGTGGAGAGAATCTAGCAAACACACATACAAGAAAAATTTAATGCACTCTCCCTCGAACTTACAATTTATTTCTTTTTCTGGAGAAGAAAAAATAAGAAATGTATCAATCCAATCAAAAAAAGTGATATGGTACCACTAGCTGCAAACCACTACTGCTAAGATAAACTTCATAAAGATAAAAGAACATACAAAATCTCTAGGGCAACCAAGTTAGGGAAACAAGATACGGCTTGTTCTGAAACCAATTGAACCTTAGACGAATATCGGTCATTTAAAGAGGCAGCACATCCAAAGAATAAAGTAACAGAACTTTACGACTCACAAAAACAACTGATGGTGATGGCCCTTGGGTATATTGATTTACCACAGATTATTAGTCCAGCTCCACTACAGTGCTAAACAGGTTTAAAGTACTACCAACCTGACACTTGACTCAGCAACGCGTATGGGACAGTCTTTTCAAACTGCGGGTATTGCTTACTTCTCCATCTAAACCAACCTTTAAGGTTTATTTCTAGTGTCTGTGTGACGAGGCATCGGGCAGCATTTGATGTGGAAGATTTGGTTAAATTTCTAATCTCCCAAGTGGAAGCTGCAGAAAAAATGAACCGACCAAACAAAAAGTTAGAAAAATCAACAAGATTCATAACCCCAAAATGTAGTCAGATTTAACAAGCATTACAAATATACACAAAGCAAAACAAAAATATGTTTAACCAAAATTAAGCCATGGGCCCCAAGTAAAATAGCCTGTTTTCAGAAGCCACACAGTCCATAAGAGAACCAATAGACTAGCCTCGCATAATTCAAGAATTTGATTAATAAAATATTTTCTTTGACATCACTAATTACCTAGTGGAGAATTTCACAGTTTAGGCTGACAACCGTTTGATAACAACCATTTAGCTACCAACATTTGCATATGAAACCTGGTGCTTCACTCCAAAAATTTTGCATAGTTTTCAACAAAGAAAACCCTAAATGTGAAAACATAAAAAAGATTATTGTGAAAAAAACAAAATTGAAACTTCTTAA
>JAOWBN010000034.1:337079-353219 GCA_028565015.1 Pinguicula moranensis | reverse complement strand
CTATTACAAAACCTACTTATTAAATCTACAATATTACAAAACATACTTTAGTCTATTACAAATAAATATCTCTAACAAGTACTAATTAGAAACTTCTTTCTAATTAAACTCGTGCTTTGCAAAGGCTTCCATGACTTTTTACAAGTGGGCATAGGGAGATCTTCTCCTAATGTTTTAGGAGCGGTGAATCCTTTATTGATCACTCACAATCCTTCCGCACTTCAAACCACTCCCAAGACTACTAATTGTTACCCATTTACGATGTAACTCTGAATAGAATCAAAGAGTGACATCCTTACTCAAGATCTCTATGGTGACCTCAAATTTAAGGATCACTTACACCTACTATTCTTTAGAGTCTCAAACTATTGACAAAATGGTGATATCTATCTGAGTCAATTCGATATACTTGTCAACTACAAACATCCATGTTCTAAGTTAAGTGTCTCTACATAACAGTTAATGAGATCAACTATTCCCTTCAAAAGGATTTGTCTTAGAATATGTTAACCTATCTGTATTAGTGATGCCTTATCTCACTAATACCTTGATTAGAGATGTTTAGTGTTGATAACGTAATTAGAGTGGTCTCATCATCACATCTCTTTGTGATACACTCTAATTTATCAACGCTAGACTTTTATTTGGAATGCAATAAATAAAGCAAGTAAATAATCAAACAGTAAAAGTTGCTACAATATTATATACAACATTAAAGTGTTAATACAAAAGCCCAGGGTGATTGGGCTTAGGGCATAAAACTAACAGAAATTAAGTGAAGGGGTGCCATTTTTTTTTATTTGAGCATAGTGGGTTGGATTAGATCTTGTTCGGTCGGGTATGCACGTTCAGATATTGTGGTAGAAAAGAGTCAAAACAAGTTAAACGATCAGTCTACAAGTTCACGGGATTAGAGATTCTCTGAATTTCAAAAGATTGTGCAAATAATGTGAGTTTGAGTTGCACTATCGATCTATAACTTGCTGCGAATATGATGACCATCCAAAATTACTGCGGTTGTTTGATAAAAAGACAAACATAATTTTGCACCAATAACGATTTCTTTACAACAGAAACAATTTTAAAATTTTTGAATTTGGTTAACCAATAATTAAATAAAATATTTAAACTATAAAAGAATTATATTAAAGGATGGTAATATATATATATTTAAAAACTATCCTGAACAAATATGTAAATAAAAGTTTTTTTTATTATTTTTTTTATTTTTTTATCTTTGATGAAAAATGTTATCTTCATTAGTCTAGTGTTTAACATGAGGAATATGATTTTAAATCACTAAGGAACAAATCCTCTTTTCTTCTCTGTTTTTCACTTTCTATTCTGATAAAAGAGTTGAAAAGGGTAAATTTTGGATTCGAACCCATTAAAACCCTAATAAACCCTAATACTCTGTACTAAAGAATATTTATGCAATAATGAAAGATAAAAATAATCACATTATTGAGGAGAACCAAATTGTAAATATAATTTTTTACACCTGTATAATAATTCTTTTTAAAAATCATGGGATCATGACCCTTGGCTCCGCCCCTCACATGCAAAATTGATCCCGCTCATGTATATTTCTAACGTCCCGCTACATCCTGAGTACCCATTCCCCGAGTTTCCCGGTCGTTCGCTCGTTTGAACGCCTCAAAAAACTCAACGGTCACGATTCCCAAACCACCCCCAATCGGAAAAACACTTTCCATCTCCCTCAAGAGGAAGAGTCAAGCCTAAACTCCGGCAGCTCGTTCCAAATGACTCGCACCATTTCCCGCCATTGTTGAATTTCCATATCAATTTTTACAGAGGAAAACCTTTTTTCCGCTGCTCAGATTTCCAGGAATCGTTGGGAAATCAGAGGACAAGAAAACGATTAAGCGGAGAACTCAGAGGAAAAATCGGGATCCACTATGGAAGATGAATAAGATATTCACCAGGCCGGCATCCCACCTCCGCCACTTCCGGCGAAGCATAACCCACAACACCTCCATCACAGCCGCCGTCGCCGAGGAGCCCAATTCCCTCAGCATTTTATGGCACTACCAGATCCTCGACCCCAACAGCGACATCGTCAATCGATGGAACCACATCTTTTTGATCACATGTTTGATTTCCCTTTTCATCGACCCACTCTATTTCTACCTTCCGTACGTTGTTGATGGCGCGGCCTGCATGTCAATCGATACACACGCATCTCTATTGATAACGTATTGCCGGACATTGGCCGATGTGTTCTACCTTCTGCATATGTTGATGAAGTTTAGGATGGCGTTCGTGGCTCCGAGCTCGCGCGTGTTCGGTCGAGGGGAGCTCGTTATGGATCCTAAGCAGATCCGAAGGAGGTATCTGAGATCGAATTTCATTATCGATTTAACAGCAACGCTTCCTTTACCACAGGTAAAGTTTGCCCCAGTTCTATATTGGTCCTCTGATTTTTGGTTTGGTCGGACTTGTGAGGTCGTTTTAGCAACTTGTCTACTTTTTTGCTCGTGTAGATTGTCATCTGGTATGTAATTCCGGCAACTAAAACGTACGGAAGCGGTCATTCTAACAATACTCTGGCTCTTATCGTCCTTATTCAGTATATCCCACGATTGTTCGTCATTTTTCCCCTGAATCAGCAGATTATTAAAACCACGGGTTTTATTAACAAGACTGCTTGGGCAGGAGCAGCATATAATCTCCTTCTCTTCATGCTAGCTAGCCATGTGAGTTGTAATTTCGAATATGGTTGTAAAGGATGAGCTCCATATCTGGAAGATGATAACACAATATCATCCTCTTTATAGGTACTAGGAGCTTCATGGTATTTAGCATCTATAGGGCGGCAGCATTCTTGCTGGGAACGAAGATGTATGGAAGAATTGGAGAAAAACCCGCCTTGCAAATTCAAATATCTCGATTGTACGAGTTCAGAAACTACAAGTCTTCAGAGGCAGACATGGTTGAACTCAACAGCTGTGCTTTCTCACTGCGATGCCACAAATGATGATAATGATTTTCAGTTTGGCATGTTTGCTGATGCTTTCACGAGCCAGGTAGCTTCGTCAAGGTTCATTGAGAAGTATCTTTACTGCCTCTGGTGGGGTTTAAGAAATTTGAGGTGCGGATTTGCAAGTATTCTTTCTGCCTTTGGTTGTTAAAGTTTCATCGGGTGATGGATTATACCTTGGATATGAACCTGCTCAGATGATCTGTTTTCTGAGAGTTTATTTGCCTTTTGCAGTTCATATGGACAGAACTTGGACACGAGCACTTATCTTGGTGAGACGACGTTCTGCATCGTCTTGTGTATATGTGGGCTGATCCTCTTTGCACAGCTGATTGGGAATATGCAGGTACTGCAATTTACTTTGCCGTAGGTGTTAAGTCTTAGTCGTGGTTTAATATGCAATACAGTTGAACAAGTAGATAGTAATTTTCCATTTTTTGGACTGAAGACTTACTTGCAATCAATGACTGTGAGACTTGAAGAGTGGAGGATCAAGAGAAGAGACATGGAAGAATGGATGAGGCATCGCCAATTGCCTCCTGATCTTCAAGAACGCGTTCGTCGATTCGAGCAATACAAATGGCTCACTACGAGAGGAGTCAATGAAGAATCCATACTGCAGACATTGCCGCAGGACCTTCGACGTGAAATTCGCAGGCATCTTTGCCTCAACCTTGTTCGCCGGGTATATCATTGCTACTATGTTGTTACCGCTGATGCCGGAGAGTATCAAGATTTCCGATTTCTATCTTGTCCCTGTTTCTCTGTTTCCAGGTCCCCTTCTTCGCCCAAATGGATGATCAACTTCTGGATGCCATATGCGAGCGTCTCATCTCGTCCTTGAGCACGCAGGGCAGTTACATAGTGGGAGAAGGCGATCCTGTGAAGGAGATGCTCTTCATCATCCGGGGTCAGATGGAAAGCTCCACCACCAATGGAGGGCAATCAGGATTCTTCAATTCCATCACCCTGAGGCCTGGTGACTTTTGCGGAGAGGAATTACTGACATGGGCTTTAGTCCCTAATTCTTCTCTGAATCTTCCCTCTTCTACTCGAACAGTGAAAACTCTGACTGAAGTTGAAGCTTTTGCCCTTCGTGCCGAAGACCTCAAATTCGTCGCCATCCAATTTAAGCGCCTCCATAGCATGAAGCTCCAGCATGCTTTCAGATACTATTCCCATCAGTGGAGGACTTGGGGATCTTGCTTTCTTCAAGCAGCATGGAGAAGGTACAGGAAGAGAAAGTTGGCCAAAGAGCTGGCTTTACAAGAGCATATGTACTTCTATATGCCTCCGGGATATGAAGGACATAATTCAAATGATGGAATTGGCGACAATGATTCATCTGTCGATGATACTCATGCGCAGCACCTTGGCGCGACGATTTTGGCTTCAAAATTTGCTGCAAACACGAGACGAGGAGCCACTCAGAAAGTTCAGATACCTCATGCTCCTGCATCTTCAAGCTTAAAGATGCCAAAGCTGCTCAAACCAGACGAGCCAGATTTCACGGAAGAAGTTTAACGATGGACAAACACGCACTCATTCATGACGTGTTGGATGAGGACAGGGCCAATGTTAGAGAGAGAGAGAGAGGGTAAGGTGGTAGATTGATATTCTTTGGATTCTGCAGCATCTACGAGTTTCTTCTTGTTAAGGGTTAACTCCCTTTGTTACTTCATGTACAGTAGAATACAATCAACGTGTCGTGCAGGCTGATGTAAATCTGCATCTTTGGCAACGAGGATGGATGTCTAGGGTTCAATACAACCGAAAATCTAGTTGTCTAGCAAATTTTGGCTTTTAAACCCAGGATTCCATTGTTTTTTTGGGTAATTGAGGATTCCGTTGTTTAAATGAAAACTTCCAAGCACAGTTATAAATTGTTTTATTTGGTGAAAATAATAATGCAAACAAAACAATGAACTGGAGTATTTCAATTTCAACTAATACTCCATGATTTATACGTATCTTGTTACATGTTGCAACACTTGACAGATGCCGTTGATTGCCTGCTTCTTCCCCTGTATCTCACCGATCAGTTGGTCCAAATCCTTCCACGATGAACCACCTTCCGCCACCGCCACCCTCTCACTCAACTCCTTTCCCTCTCCCCGCGCATTAGTTCCAACGCCGCATTTTTTAAGCTCTCCGCCGTGACAAATGCTCTAAGAACCTGTTTTGTACTACTTTTTTTTTTCAAATTATTTTTCTCATTATCTTTTTTTTTTTCATATTACTTCAAAAACAGTGTTTTAAAACTCTACTTCTACTTCTAATTCTTTTTTTCAACCAAAACTCATTTTTTCAGAATTAGATATGAGACTATTTTTTTCTTCTACTTCTACTTTTGATGACTATTTTATAAATAAATTAAAATTATCTTACTAAATTTAACTATAAACACTATTTAATTAACTTACAAAATTTGATTGCAAACACTATTTAAATAAATTTTTGAATTTTTTCATAGTTTTACCAAACACTCAATAAATACAAAATTAAAAGGATAAGTAGAACCAAAAGGAGAAGTAAAGAGGAGAAAATAACTATGGGTAGAAAATATGCCCTCAAAAAATACAAAATTAAAAGAAAAAATAGAATAAAATCAAAAATAGAAAATCACTATAGGTACAAAACAGATTTAGGGTTTAGGCTCAGTGAACAGTAGCTACATTTGCTCTTCGTAGGACACCCATCAGACAATGGTTTTTTCTATACCGAGCGGGTGCGCTCGACAATGGGGCCATCTCTCCGGTGGTTCTTTGCTCCTGGTTGGAGGACTTTCATAATGGCATCTTCTTTGGCTTCCCCATCAACTACGTGTAATATTGAACCAGCCATGGTTGTTGACTATGCATATGCTACTACTGAGGTGGCTGCAGAGGACTCTTCGGAGTGGACACCAGTGCGTAGGCGGTTGAGAGCAACAAAACTTCAAGTTCCCCCAAAATCTCCACCAGCTCAAAAGAGCCTCCCGACTTATGTCAAGAGATGGAGGGCGGATTCCGTATCGTTTCATTTCACTAATTTTCCGCCTTCGTGGACACTTGAAGACATGTGGTTAGCTTTCTCGCAATATGGACATGTAGTGGATGTTCATGTCCCTAAAAACCAGCCTTCACTTGAGTCTAAGTTTGGGTTTGTCCGCTACTCGAAGGGATCGGTCATGCCTCAGTTGAAAGATAAGATTAATGGAATCTTATCAGCTTCGGGTGAATGCAGCAAAATCCCCGAGGTTCCCTGAACAGTCGGGGAAGGATATGTAGTTTCCTAGACAGCAGATGGTAAACCTGATGACTTCTTCTAATCTCCTTGAGGCTGCCACAGATAAGCCAACACCTATAATCTTTCGCCCTGATCCGCAACAATTACAGTGCTCAATCACTACCTAATTGGACTCCCTGCTCCCTTGATTGACACGGCTAGTTTGGTATTGATTCTGCATTCGGATGGTTACTTTGAAGCCTATGTGGTCCGTCTTGAGGGTGGGGAGGTCATCTTACTTTTGAAGTCCCCTGAAGATCTGCTCCGGTTAATGGCTGATGAGACAACAATTGCCAAACTTGGTTTACACTCTCTACGTCCATGGAAGATGTTGAATGGCAGGTTAGCTCGTTCGGTGTGGGTAAGGATCAAAGGTACTCCTTTACATTGTTGGGTTGAATTATTCTTTGAGGTAATAGCTGCTAGGTTGGGTATTCTCGTTGAGATAGATGGGAAGACGTTAAAAAGGACTGAGATGCAGTACGGTAGACTTCAAATACTCACCACCTCAAATGCCTTAATCAATCAGACGCTAGAAGTTGGTACAGAAGATGGGGTATTCTCTGTCCAAATATTCGAAGAACATAGCCCTCCGATTCTGCCTGGCAGCAATATAGGAGTAAATGGTCATGGTATAAAAAGCAACAGCAGATGTCCGAAGCATAGTGGCCTTCTCTCCCAATCGATGACCAAAAAAAAGCCAATTTACTGGCTGTAAGTGTCAATAAGAGTAATGTGCCAAAATTGGTTGTGAAAAGAAATGAGTCACTGTCAAAAACTGGGGAACTCCGGAAAATACAAAACTCGGATGGCTTGTCTCCCGATGCAAAATGTACGGATCAACTTCCAAGTGGTCAAATTGCCAAAAATAATCTTGCAAAAGTCAACAAAGAGGAAAAATGGACAGAGGAATCAGAAAGGATACCTGCCCCTTTGATTTGCGTGGCTAATTCAGTGCTAGCGACTATGGCTGACGTACAGTTGGAACCGACTCAGCTTCACCAACAGAAGTTCGACACTTTGAACAAAGTACTCCTGGAATCGGGCCACAACTCGACATATAGAGGCTCATTTATGACACTACTTTACCGGCAGCATGATCAAGTTAGTCTTCTCAAAAGAATGTGCTTAATTCTTTGACCCAATCAGAAGAGGCAGTTAAAATGGTTAATTCTCCACAAGAAGCCGTTTCTTCGCAAACATCCAATCCATTCGGTCTTCAACCATATTTGGAGCTATCACCTAGATCTCTAGCAACACTGCGACAGGAAGGTTATGTTAATCATGATCCACTTCTTTCTACAGTAGCTCAATTGCATGAACACTATAGAAGAATACAAGAAGCTATGTCGACGGGAGAGCAAGATGATGCTCTGTACCCAGTACCTGTGCTACCAGTGGAAAAAACAGTTCCCTCTTTTTCTAATGAGATAGTAGATCTTGCCATTGCACTTCGGGTCTCTCCTAAAGATCCCAGGGAGGACCTCATCTCTCGACTTGACAAGATGCAGGCCAGAGATAATGACCAATATAGAAGATTTATTTCACCCAGTTCGAGCAAAGCAATTCCTCCAAGTTAATGCAATTATTATCTTACAACGTCTGCGGGCTTGAGTTGCATCGTAAGCACGCCGATTTGAAGGAGGTGGTGTGGAAAAACTCAGTCAAGTTACTCCGTGTCTAGGATAGTAAATTATCCACTTTAGACCGCTGGACCTGCAGACAAATGTGGCTAGATGATGACTTTGGATTGACCTATTTAGCAACTAGAGGAACTGCAGGAGGATTGATTTGTTTGTGGCAGTTATCTGTTTTTCAGTTAGCAATGTCATGGTTCGAAGATGGCATTCTATGTCTGGAAGGGTTATGGGCTCAGAGAAAATACCTATTAAATTGATGAATATCTATTCACCTTGTTCGCTTGGAGGGAAGAGATCGCTGTGGAGAAGAATAGTTGCAATCCTTTTTGGTGATGCTTAAATTAGGTGGTGTGTAGTGGGGGACTTCAACGCCACTCGAGGTCAAGAAGAAAGGAATGGAGTTCACTCTGGGAGCTCGACAGAAAGTAATGAATTTGATCAATTTATCCATACTGTAGATCTGATTGATCTGCCTCTGAACAAGTACAGATATACCTGTATATCAAGGGGAGGACTGAGATGCAGACGTCTGGACGGATTCCTTCTATCTGATACTTGGCTGAGAACATGGCCTAATGTACATAAGTTTGGTCTTGATCGCTCTATTTCTGACAATCACCCTATTCTGCTAAGAATTGATTAACTGAATTGGGGACCCAAAGTCTTTAGAACTCTTAATTGTTGGGAACACCGTGAAGGCTTCTCAGACTATGTCAACACCACATGGCAATCCTTCAATCCAAGTGGGAACTACAGGGTAAAGCTTCATGAAAAGCTAAATATGCTGAGAGCAGAATTGAGAACCTGGAACAAACATGTGTTTGTAAGTGTGGATCAAAAAATATCTTCTCTGAAAACAGAGTTAAAAGATTTTGATATAAGTTAGAAGCCTCACTGCCGTCCTTATCAGAGAGAATGTGGAGATTTGAAAAATGGCAGCAGCTACAACAAGCATTGAGTAACAATGAATCTGTTCAAAGGAAAAAATCTAGAACTAACTGGACCCTTGATGGTGACACCACCACCAAAATTTTCCAATCTAAAGTAAAGAATAACAAATTAAGGACTTCCATCCGTGGTCTATTTTTGGTTGGGATATGGAAAGAGGATGTGGAGAAGATAAAAATTGGAGTGACAAAATTCTTTGAAGAGCATTTCTCAGTTGAAAACTGGCAGAGGCCCTCTCTTGATATCCCTTACCAAGCAACTATATCCTCAACAGATAATGAATTCCTCATCTCAACTTTCAGAGGTAGAAATTAAATCAACAGTATGGAGTTCAGCAACACTGGGAGACTCTTAAGCATGATTATATTGCTTTCATTCAAGATTTTTATAAGTCAGGCAGATTATCCAAAGGCTTAAGCTCTGCATTTATCACCCTTGTCTCAAAGATCAAGAACCCTGTTCAACTGGATCACTTCAGGACCATTTCCTTGATTGGTAGCGCCTATAAGGTACTATCTCAACTACTTACTAACCGACTGAAACAGGTTTTTATCAAAGGTCATCTTGAACAAGCGAACTGCATTTATCAATGGGAGGCAGATTCTTGATGGCATATTGGTGGCTAATGAAGTGATACACTTGGTTAAAACAAGCAAGAAAGCTGCCATACTGTTTAAAGTGGATTTTTCCAAAGCCTTTGATTCGGTGGACTGGAATTTTCTACTGTCTATGCTAAACAAGATGGGTTTCTGTAGGATTTGGATTGATTGGATTAAGGAATGCATCAATACCTCACACGCTGCTATTCTGATAAATGGATCCGTGCAGGGGAATTCAAGTTATTCAAAGGTTTGAGACAAGGAGATCCCTTATCTCCTTTCTTGTTTCTTGTGGTTGTAGAGGGACTGAATTTGTTGATTGACCAAGCAGTAAGATCTGGCAGATTTGTGGGGCTCAAAGTGGGCTTTTTAAACATCAAACATCTTCAATACGCAGACGATACTCTTATATATGCTGCTGGTTCCACTCAAAACCTCAAATCTATGAAGGGGGTAATAAGAACTTTTGAGTTGCTGTCTGGTTTAACAATTAACTTCTCAAAGAGTTGTTTATATGGGCTGAATATTCGTGAATAAAGGCTGCAGAATCTCGCAGCTCTGCTGCAATGCAAGTCAGGAACACTACCTTTTATGTATCTTGGTATACATGTGGGTGCAAATCTTAAGAGAATTAACATGTGGAGTAAGGTGCTGAATGTTGTTAAGGATCGAGTGGGTATCTGGGGTAATAAATTCCTATTTATGGCAGGAAGAACCACCTTAATCAAATCAGTCCTCTCAAGCAATCTACTGTACAATCTCTCCTTATACAAGGCACCTGTTCATGTGCTGAAATGCCTAAACAAACTGTTAAGCTCATTCATGTGGAGGAATAAAACTTCGCAAGGTCGTTGTATTCATTGGATCCGGTGGATAGATCTGTGCAAAAGGAAAAAAGATGGCAGCATTGGAATGAAAAGCTTAGCTTCTATGAACAAAGCTCTGCTTTACAAGTGGCTGTGGAGAGTAAGGACTGAAGAAAGCTTCTAGAGTAAGATCATCAAAGAAAAATACTTCAATACTAATGACTCCCTGATAGAGTGGAGCACGGTTTCCATGCCTGATGTTTTATCAAATCCTTGGAAAGATATTTGGTCCTTGGCCAATGAATCCTCCCTGCGAAGTCAGATGAAGCTATGGACGTGAAAGGGTGATAAGAACTTATTCTGGCGAGTCAATTGGATAGATACATGATGCTTGGCAACTAAATACAACAGGATCTACAAGCTTAGTCTGCAGAAAAATAACATTGTCAGTGACATGTACACGTTAAGCGGTGGTGTTTTGGAATGGAATCTAGCTTTCAAACGAGCTCTAAGGCCCCGTGAAGCTCTGGAGTTAGATAGTTTGAGGCTAGATCTTTCATTAGTTGTGATCGAAGAAACAAAATCAGATTCTTAGAAATGGATAGGCGTCAGAACATGGCACTTCTCCGTTTCATCTGCCTACACTCTATCGCAAGATTCGACTCAGTACACCAGCTCAGATAGGAATATTTTATCCCAGATTTTGGGATCAATTCCACCTTCTAGAATAAAATTTTTTGCCTGGCGTCTTATGTAAGAGACATTCCCTACTGTTTAAAATTTGGTGGACCGTGGGCTACGAATGGATGCAGCTGCTTTGCTGTGTGTACGTTATGGGAGGGAGATTGAATCATCAAAACACTTTTTCCTTAATTGTCCAGATGGAAGAGATCTATGGCAAGCAATATACTTGTGGTTTGGGCAGAACAACACAGAGCAGACTGAAGTTCAAGAACATTACGAGCTGCATATGAAGTTGCTAAAAGGTAATATTGGAGCTGAAGTTTGGAAAGCTATCTGGATGGCAACGATGTGGGGACTATGGTATGATCGCAATGCAATACGCTTTGACTCATTGACCAGCTTTTGGACAACGGAAGAGTAAGTAAAAACCAGACTATGGCAATGGCTAAAAGCCCACAAACAGGTGCACATAGGCTCAACTTTGACTGACTGGTTTTAGCTACCTACACTATGCGTCTCAATCTTATTTCAGAGATGAATTGGAGGAACTGCGATATGTAGAAAAGCAGTAAATAAATAATAGTACTAAGCTGTCCTGTACTGCAGTATATGGAACTGCAGTAAACCTGTACTACTTTATTTTGTTTTGAAATGAAATTACTTACCTAAAAAAACTATAGGTACAAAACAGACCCTAACTGATACATCCGCCTTTTCACCCTCAAACCACTTTCATCTCCTCCACCACAATCTTGTGTTGGTAAATTGATCCGCCATCACAGGCCAGACAAGAATTGGAACCGCACAGGTACCCTCCAAAATAGAGTTCATCCTCAGTGTCTCAAAAACCTTTGTACACTCCCATGTTAAAGAATCTCTCTCTTATCAATCCACTCACTGGGAATCAATCCTCTTTCCTTCACGTTCTCCTTAAACCCATCAACGAATTCAGCTTCACTGTCCTTCACCACCCACGAGAAACTCACTCTTGCCTCTCCCAATCCAAGAGCAATGTCCCGTAACTGGGTTGCAGATAGTTCCGCTTGGGAACCAAATGCAATGTACAAAACGGGAGTTCCCAGTTCCAACTTCTGATCCAGCCAGAGTATCCATTTTGACTTATTTGAAATTGGGCGTGTTTGGGCAAGGAAGAGTGGACCAACAGTACACACTTTGGGCTTACACTCACGTTCATAATACTCCACAAACTGCTGTTCAAGCTCATCGAAGCTGTTCATTATCAATCCGTAGTTGTTTTTTGTTGATTTTTGGGACTCCATCATGAAATCCAACGTCGGCCCCTTGGGATCGATTAGTGGTTCATTGAAATCATTTTTCGTGAGATGAAGTCAAGGAAAGGAGAGCGAACTCCCCATCGGTAGATGCATGAAATGTCATCAAGCCGTTCGCCGTAGCTTCGTGGCTCACCACCATGACGTAGTATCCCATCCCGTAGAAGCTAAGCCGTGGAACGCAAAATTTTGCCGATTCGAGCAGGACAGGGCCAGGATTTTTTGTTGGGGGCGAACTTTTCTCGGTCAAGTTGGATTGAACTAATCTGTAATACGATTTATAATTTTTTGAAAATAAAAATAAAGATAATATCAACGATCCAATAAAAAAGGCTTCCCAATCAAGAAGACTTAACCTTACAATTAATGAAAGTTTACTTATAAAAAAAAGAGGACTTACTCTTTTAGGAAGAAGAATAAAATTAATGATGTAAGATAAAAGAATTTTCAGCAAATTAAAAATCTTCATTACCCTACTTACAAAAAAAAATCGTAATAGCTTATATGCTTCACACAAAAAAGTCTATTTATCTTTTCTTAATTATAGAGAAAATATTATAAAATAAATTATAAAAATGGCATAAATGAATCCACAATTTTGTACAAATAACTAAATTTTTTTACAACATAAACAACTTCAAAAGTTTGAAATTCAAACAATCCAAAAATTCATTAAACTACCAAAAATAATAATATTAAAAGAATGTAAAATATAACTTAAAAAATTATTCTAGACAAATATGTAAATAAATTTCTATACAATTAGAATTAGCGAAATGATATGTGGTGTATTAGTTCTACTTGCATGTTTTGATTTAATTAGGCAAAGTTCGAATCCCAATGCTAACCCATTTTTTTTGCTTTTTCCTTTACTAAAAAAAGAACATGCAGAACGTTGCGGTCGGATTCGAAACCATCACGTTCAAGTGAAAAAATTTATTACCTTTTACCAACTACTCTGGACAAAACATCTAAGACATTTTGAAACAACCATAATGTCAATAGTTTAGGGGGACCAAATAAATTTTTGTCCATGTAAAATTATTATTTTTTTAAATTTTGAGGGGGACCATGGCCCCGATAACCCTGCCTCCGCCCTTGGATTCGAGAGTCAAGTGGAGGAATCCATCAGCTACGATGCAGGTGAACGGAGAAGACTGAGAATGGATTTTCTCAAGAGCTTATTTGAATGTGGGCTGCATTTGTTTCGTGTGGTGACGAAAGGGATGAAGAGAGACATTGATGGTGTTGGTATACTACGTGCTGCACCATCACATGATCTCCCAACCGTTGCACCATCACAAGAATCCATTGGACCAAGTCCTACACAAGACACGAGCAATGTCATGACTCCATCCTCATCTCAAGACAAAATTGTACCAAATTAGAAAATTTCACGTTTTGTACTTGTTTTTTTTCCTATCTAGATTTGTCAATATCTTGACTTAGA
Organism: Pinguicula moranensis; assembly: GCA_028565015.1. NCBI lineage: Eukaryota > Viridiplantae > Streptophyta > Magnoliopsida > Lamiales > Lentibulariaceae > Pinguicula > Pinguicula moranensis. The sequence goes on along the minus strand of JAOWBN010000034.1, from coordinate 339,532 downwards.
GACTCAATATGTATGTATGCTTATACATGAAAAACTCAAGCTTTTGAATATATGAATCCATGGCTTCTCCTTTTTCTTCAAAACAACCTCCATAAATCTCCATTTATTGGTACACGGTCATGGCATCAGAGCCTACCATTAAGGCTTAACTATTTTCCTAGCTATCCCTCCTCGCCATCTCTCTGTTTTGCCTAACCATTTCCTTCCTAGTTTCTTCGTTGTTTAGTCTACACACTACCTTCACATTCCTTAGTTCTACCACATTGTATCATAGTAGTGGCATCATTGTCTGTGTTTTTTTCTACATCTCTCTGTTAACTTAAAGATTATGAATCCTGAATACAACCTCTTCCTCCTCTTTCTCTTCACCTGTTTCTTCTACTATCTCTCTGTCATATGCGGAATTTTCCCATTTAGTAACTGTGAAACTAGGTTAGATAAGGACAGAGCCAAGGTTAGAGAAAGAAAGAGAGGGTAAGGTAGATTGATATTCTTTGGTTTCTGCAACATCTACGAGTTTCTTCTTGTTGAGGGTTAACTTCCTTTGTTACTTAATGTACAGTAGAATACAATCAACGTGCAGGCGGACGTAAATCTGCATCTTTAGCAACGATGATGTCTAGGGTTCAATACAATCGAAAATCTACTTGTCTAGCAAATTTTGGCTTTTAAACACAGAGGATTCCATTGGTTTTTTTCGGTAATTGAGGATTCCATCGTTTAAATGAAAACTTCCAAGCACAATTATAAATTGTTTTATTTGGTGAAAATAATAATACAGAAAACAATGAACTCAAGTATTTTAAATTTCAACTAATACTCCATGATTTATACATATCTTGTTACATGTTGCAACACTTAACAGATCCGTTGATTACCTGCTTCTTCCTCTGCATCTCACCGACGAACCACCTGATAGAGTACTTTTGATGCATGCTAATGATGCATGAATTGTTGCATTTATCTTTTCATTATGTAATGTTTTAGATATGATTGTTAGACCCTTGCATGGTCCGAAAAATTCATCTAAAAAGGGTGCATTACCCCCTAAGCAAGTCTGTAATTATCGATCTACAAGCTTCAAGAAGAAGAAGAACAAATGCAACAACAACAAGAAGAAAAAGGATGGATATCAAGTGCTCATGCTTCGAAGATCAAGAGATATCGTGCTCTTGCATGAATCTAATGATCAAAAACACAAAGTCAGGGCCATTATCAATCAGGTACTGATGATATGGATCACACAAAGTCAGGGCCATTATCACTCAGGTACTGATGATATGGACCAACTTTATCATGATCAGAAGCTGAAAAAACAGCAGCAGAGCCAAGTTGATCTTGAAGCATTTTCCATGGACTCCCATAAGCACATCAGAGTGATTTAACATGATCTACCTGAATCCAAATGTTCACATGCAACTCAGGTTCACAATGAAGCTCTGATACATAAATTTCATCAGAACAGAAGATCAGAAAAAAAAATCGGGAAGTGATCAACTCAACCAGCCTGCAGTGTAGAAAATATAGTTTTGACATTTTTGGTGTTTGTTAAAGATCACGATTTTTTCTAGAAGTCTTGAAGAGTTTCCTTGCACATTCTGCTACACAACCTACAGATAGAGATATATATGCCATGTTCAAGAAAGACATGGAGAAAAAAGTCAGTGAAAACAGATTGGAACAACTTTGCTATCCATTGTCCAAGAGCCCTACTTTTAAGGGAGCTGTTACCCTTTGTATCTTATCTATTTTGACCATATTTCTGTGTATGAGAGAGAGAGTGTAAAGGGGAATAAAGGAGGTCGAGTGAGGAAGATAAAAAACGTGTAACTTTCATCCAATTTGTTTTTCAGAATTAAGAAGTGCAGAATTTCTGCACCAAGGTGGAGCAATTTTCGTTCCATGATGTATCTTGCTGAAACTTTGTTGATTCTTCCAGTTATACTCTGCTAGACCTTTCATTATTATGCTGATCTACATGTCCTGAGATTGCCTAAACAATTTGGTGAGGTGTAAGTTCAGAAAAACAAGACAATGGTATTGATTTTCAGTTCATAGATACACTTGTGCATGTTTTTATTTTTGTTGTTTTGGATTAGCCATATAGACTGATAAAAACCAAACCAATAGCTAGTAGGGAATTTTATGCACGTTTAGTTCATTTAAGCCTTAACTGATTGCAACTTCTTCAATCAAAGAGGGCGGTTAGTCAATTTCTTTGAAGGAGCAACTAAAGATCATGTGTAGAGGGAGGGAATTCGGTTAGAACTCTTAGATTCACACACTTAATGAGGTTTCATTGATCTTAATATGACTCTAATTATGGACTGAATGTTTATTTACCTGGTTAAGGAGTTAGGACTGTAAGAAGAGAAACAGTGGTTTTAAAACCACACATTAAGTACCATTGAAAAATAGATAAGTACACCTATGATCCAAATTTTTTTTATGGC
>JAOWBN010000034.1:314648-336979 GCA_028565015.1 Pinguicula moranensis | reverse complement strand
TCATATTTCATGTGATTAAACAGATACCTCCGTATCAATGATCTGTGAAACATGATCACGCATTAATCCACATGCTAATCAAGTTAGTCATCTAATTGTTCCATTGCTAATGACTTTTAAGACTAGGGACTAATTTAGAGTTTGATAAAATTATGGAGTCTGACAATTTGTGCCCACTACTCAAATGATCCATAATATAAATATCTACAAAATGATTTTAGTCATCCAGTATACATGAAACTAACAAGATCCTAATACTCTAGGTCACACACCTAACAATAAAAATATTTTAGGGAGGTAATGTAGGTTGTGTTCGGTAGCCGGATTAGGGTTGTCCCTCATTGCGGATAACTTGTGGGATAAAGTAGGATCAAAATAGTAGTCCTCCGTATGATAGTGGTTCATGTGGATAACATCTTATCCTATACATCCGTTTGGTAGTCCGGTTTAACAAAATTATCTTCTTATGTTTTTTTAGCGAATTGCCCTCCAATTTCACATATAAATACCTTCTTTCTCAAGTCTATTCATTCATGTCCCAAGACCATAACAACATGGTTTGCCACACGCCAACGGCTACAATAGATGGTAGAAAACTGTAGTCGCCGCACCTGTTCCCCGGGAAGGAGGAATCCGTATATTCGGAGGCACCTGTTCCCTGGGAAGGAGGAATCCATATATTTGGATTAGAGTTCCACTACGACGACCCCTTCATCCATGATTCCTTTGTTGGTTCTCCATCAAAGGGCACTGAGGGAAGACTGATCTATTACCACATAGTTTGCTATTTTATCCTTGATAGTTAGGTATTTTAAAATAATATGCACGGTACAATATGAAGTTATTTTGTACATTAGCCAAACACATAGATCACAATAAAATAACAAACTGAAATCAATTTGTCAACCATAAGTCTCAAGCCCGTTGCAAACAAATGAAATCCAATCAACAAAGGGAATACGAAAAAGAGACAATAAGCATGAAAAAGATAAAGAATTAACTACGCCGTTGATAGTCTCAACATCAACTTAGAAGTGTTCTTGATATATTGCCCCAAACTCGGCCTTCCAAGCCTGATCCTCGTCTCCCAATGTATTATGAACTACATCCAAGTCTTCTCGATATACAAGTGGTCGTAGTGCAGCCTTAGGCAATCCGCTTTCAACAAGGTATTGTTTCATTGTAATCATCTCCATCTTGTGCTTTCTCTTTAGTTTTTCATTCTCTTCCTGAGTAAGCATGTACTTTCCCTGCAAAAAAGAATCAGAATTATATAGAAAACTCAATTAAGACGACACACATTCATAACATCAAGAAGAAATGACAGAATAAATAATACCTCAGCCTGTGAAGCTGCTTCTTCGGCTTCTCTCAACCTAGCAAGAACTTCGCCTGCTGCATGAACTGATTCTGCAATATCTTTGAGTTGAATTTTAAGACTTTGGTTCTCTTTCTTTAATAATACCCTTTCGCGCTCCCTTTCAGCTCTTGTAGCACAAAGCTCTGCTGTGATGGCCTTTGCAAAACGAGAGTCACGACCACCTTTGGCTCCAGCTTTGCAAGCTGCCCTTTTCACTTCTGCTACTCCTTCCATAATTGCTCTATGCTTCACTAAAAGGTCATTATACTTCTCCTGCAGTTCTGCATAATGCTCAATCATTCTTGCTTGGCCTATAACAGATCTTTTAAGGACGTCATCCAGCTCTTCTGTGCATTTCTTCTCTAACGTCAGTTCATTCTTCAACTGTTCTGCTATATGACGGGTACCCTCAATCTCAATTCTTAGCTCGTCAGTTAGTGATATCCACTCACTCTCTATTTCCAGCCATCTCTGTCTTTCCTTCTCAAGTTCTTCAGGAGAAGTATTTTGGACAGTTGTAAAACTTTTTCTCAACTGCATGGACTGTGATAGCAAGGAAGATCTGACTTTTTCAGTTGATGTTCTTGTAGGCACATCAGTGTAAAACTGTAGTTTGTTTCTAAGAATCTGAATTTCTCGGAGAAGTGATTCCCTTTCTTCTGTAGGGAACTGGACTTCTTCAATTTCACATTTGTCCATTGTAGATTCAGGTTCGTGGTGATTCTCAGCACTGTTCAGCATCAAGAACTGGAAAAAAAAAAGAGCAGTAGGGATAAGAACATGCGACAATGATTAGAGATTATCATGAAACCTACTAACAAAATCTTCCCCACCATCTTTTCATTGTCTGCCGGTTGACATTTATATGGCTCATCCTCATGGATTGGTTGCAGTTGGTTCTTCGTGTTGCTGAAATTCGATGAACCGCAACATAAGCTGTTCTGTGAATAGAGGAACTTCAATTGCTCTAGCTGCATAAAATTAGGAAGTTAACTTGCATTTTTGAACTAAATAAATTTCATGATAAAGTAGAAAAGTATCTTTGTGTACCTGTTTGTTTAGATTCTCGATTTGAGATGATCGGTCCTCACAAATACGACTCAACTCCTTCTCTCTCCGAACAGCCAAAGCCAAGTCTTTCGCAATATCCTATAATAAGATGATAGTGTAAGACAAAGGAAAAACTGCATATATTTTTAGAGGGTGTAAGTTTAACATCAAGCAAAATTGAATAAACCCTTTTCTCTTGAACTTGCATCAAAATAATTTCTTTTTACCTGCAAGCCACTCTCATCTACGTTGCTATCTTTGCCTTGGCATTTCATGCAAAAAGACAAGGCAGACTGTTGATCTGAAGATCTTCCTTCCTGGGCTGAAGTCTGAACCTGGACATCAGCTTTAACAGCATCTGATGGACATGGTTTGAGTGGCAAATGTTCAAAAGAGAAAGAGACAGAGGATCTGGCACGTGATGAGTTCTGATGATATTCAATGATCTGCAATCCTTTTTGGAGACTAGCTGCCAAGGACTCAGTTGGTCCGGTAAATTTTCTACTGGATTTTAAGGAGGATCTGTTGTTCTCTAGTTGGTGCGACTGGTGCATAAAATTCTGATCTGTCAAACTCTTTGCCTCTTCATCTCCAGATTGGACATTATTTGGTGAATCCACACAGTTACTCTGTGAATTTCTTATTTTTGGAGACTCGGACAACACAGGATCTTGGAGGACGGCAGACTGATGGCACTCATTGACTGATTCAGGAATTTCATCCGAATCATCCACTGGTTGAATCTCATTTGAATTGGTTTCTTCCTCTTCACTATCTTCGGAACAACTTAAATAAAGTTCGCAATGAGAGTGGTGCATATTATCTTCTTGAGAGTGGTGCATATTATCAATGTGAAGCTTCAAATTTTTTACATCATCCTCACTGATGGCAAGACTTTCTTCACAGTCCTTATCTATGCAGCGCAAACTAAGTGAACGGTTGAGGCTCAGTCTCAACTTATTCAAACTTGCACGCTTATTCTTGCCTGTGAAATATCCATCATTGCTGGGAAGATAGTTGCATGTGCTGGAATTGGCTCTCATGAGTTCTTCCTGCACGATCAAGGATATTGGAGATGCTGCAAAATACATTGAAATAACGTTCTTACAAAGCTTCACTGGTCAAAGAAGCAATATTACCTTCAATAACCGGATTTGATCGCTCAGGTGGTTAACATCATCTTCTGTAATTTCATTCATTACAGGTTCATTTTTCATTAGCCTGGCTCTCAATCCGAATCTGAGAGTGCTTGCAGTTCCACTGGTATTCCTGTTGTACAAAAAGAGACCAATTCATGTGAAGGACATCTTCAAAATAAAAGATCTACATGTATGTACTGTGCTTGCGAAACTGAAAATAAATGTCAGAGTTCCTTACTTGTAATCTGGAAAAATGGTGCATATAATTGCAAGTTTAGAGTTGCCTCCAAATGATTCTCTCAGCAAATGAGTCAGACAAGAACTTCTGCATGGATCGACTTCTTTTGAATTTCCTGATTGACTTCCTTCTGCCAGATTATTTACCAAGAAACTACAACAATTGCAACAAATTGATTACAAATAGCTCTCAAGTGTAAATGAGTATTTGCTACCGTAAACAGCATCAATAAGTACTAGTTTAATAGTATAATTACAACTTTCCATTATAATAGAAAAGAAAAAAAAGAAAAAAATAGTTTCAAATTCTCTCTTTCATACCCGAGCTGTGAGAGAGATTTCTTTACATATTTTCCTTCTTTCACATGCTGTCGTCTGCTAGCATCATCTAATAAGTTCCGGTCAAACCCAGCTAGATCAACTAGACTGATACGGCTAGTCTTTGAAGTGCCAAAGCAATTTGATGACGCCTCCTGCATTTTTATAACCATCAATGAAATTTGAAATGAGAAGAAAATGATAGCAACAAATATAAATTCAAAAGAGTGCCCGTTAGTTTTCCTTATGTTATGATAACTTGCTTCCTCACCCCCATAGCATTTAATGAATTGCACCTCCGATAGACAAGATATGATCATCTAAATGCATCTTGCAATTTCCCTTGTTTTAAACTTTCTGTAATGTTACCTTGCACCAAGAGTCGATGACACATGTGAACATGATATGGGATCTTGAGCTCTTGGAGTTCATGCTGGTTGCTCCAATCTTTCTATTTGACAGGCCCTGTATAGCATAAAGTCGTATTTATAAGTAGCTTCTCATATAATGACGAGGGAAACTTTAAAAGCCGTAAATCCCTCTATTATACCTTAATCAAAATTTGAGTCACATCCTCATAGGAGTTCACATACTCCTCTCTTAAATTCTCAACATAAAAGTCATTTCTGGAGTCGTCCTTTATCTGGAAGATATCAAACCAACATACAAGTTATGCACGAACAGATATGTCGGAAGATACATGACATATTTACTCATTTTCAGAGAACAAGGGCTGAGGATACACCTCCAAGTCTCTTTGTATGGGATCAAGTAGGTCGCCAATTTTCCCATCATAGACCTGAAACAAGAGATGATATATTATTACGTGATGCACTGTTATCTAATGACAAGCTTTTGTTATTGATAAAGACAAGTCAGGTCACCTCCAGGAATGAGCATCGACAATGGTAATTTATCTGCTTTCCGTTGGAATTCTCTCGCTCCTGTGTGATTCGGAAGAAGCATTTACAAGACAAGTCAGTTCTGATAAGTGATATGAGCAAGGGTTGTCTCCAGTTAAATACAGCTAACAAGACATAACCATCACCTTTTGGATCTCAAAAAAAAGATCCTGAAAAATCCGTGGGACAATACCCTGAAGACCAGTGGATGCTTGACCTTCAATCATCGCACTCGGGGGTCCCCACATTGTGTAGGTCTTCCCACTTCCAGTCTACTATTGAAGAACCGATAAGAAACACCTCAAGGTTCATAAATTTATCTAGTCAATTAAGACGAAGATCCATCGTAAAACTCACCTGGCCATAAGCCAACACTGATGTATTATAACCAGACAACGCATCCTTAACCAATGGAGCACAAGCTCTTTGGTATAAGTCCTCCTAAGATAACACAGAAAATTGAATAAATGAATAATAAAACAAGAATTGTAGGTTGAAATTGAAACATCTAGTCCAACCAAAAATACAAACTTGAAAGGAAGATTAATCTCATTTGACATTTATGTTTAACTCGTGGAGACCTCGGTCAACAGTGCCAAACCTGAGTAGAATCTGCATCAAATACAGCATCAAAAGTGTACTTTCTTTCAGCAATGGATAGAGAATCCTTAGAAACTTTTCCTACTGAAATATCACCAATTGCAAGACCCTTAGCTGGTTTAATCCTCACAAAAGCCTGTCAAACATACCACGAATCTACAATCTTCAAGTTATTCAAAATAGTACAACGAACCTAGAGAACATAAGATTCAACTAATCCACAAACTATATTTCTCAAAAGTTAAAACTGAATTAACAGAGTTACTACAAGTACCTTGACTGGAGGATCCGTAGCATCGGGCACTTGGTCCTGTACGGAAGATTCCCTGATTCCTTCCTTCAAGAGACCAATATTAAGCTTTGAGAGTGAATTTTTGGAGGTAGTTGTGGATGCAGAAAGCGGGGGATCCTGGAACTGGATGTTGGGATGGATAGGAGGTATATTTTCACCATTCGATCTAAGCCTCGATCTGCTGACAGCCATTCGTGCCTTCTGCTTTACTGTTGGGAGTAAATTCCTCAATGGTGCTGGGGCATAAATGCTACTAAAATATTTGCTGTTTTCTGACATCTCTGTATCAGGTTTCGCCATGAGTGAATTCGTCCGGAGAACTTCGTTATAACGGATTCAACACAAAATCCTGCGGTTTTGTTTGAGGGATATCTATGATCAGGAAGCTGAGAAAAAAAAATGTAAATTAGCTGAGAGAAAAGGGAGCTCAAATAGTTGTTTTAATTTGATTGGAAATAGACGTTGGAAAAATATTTGAATTAGAATCTGACCGTTGGAGAATGGGAGCGGTTAAAAACCCAAACCAAACATGCTTGCGAAATGACAAATAAAGACAACAAAATGAAAAAAGAGAAATAATATGGGCCTAGTTCTAGCCAATGAAGATTGGTTTAAAGCCCAATAAGAAGTCTCATTAAAGAAAATGGAGCCCGGTTGTTTTCTCTTCATCATCATCAATCGTCTGGAGCAAACAGCTCCGTCTACTCTGAGTCACTGATTCCATGGCGGCTGAATCAACCGGCGGAGCTAGTGGATCCTCCTCCACCTCTAGAGGAGTCGGTATGACTGTTGAAGAATGCGAGGATATGATCCAAAGAAGCCTTAGAAGTACTATGAATTTTGAGACAATTATCTGGTACAGACGTTAGGGTAGTGAACTCATCCTAGGATTTTTTGTATTAACAGATCCAACTGTCAAATTTCTGAAGGATCACCTCCAGAAATCTGGATGCGGCATCGGAAGTAACTTCATTAAAGCCGTCAAGTGCGAAGAAGCTACAGCCGGTGGTTATCTTCCCGGGGAAGGGGTACCTGAACGAACGGCATTCCATTGTTATGTTTGAATGATTTAAAAGAACTTTATTTTTGTTCAATTTCTCTTACATTTCATGTTTCAAGTAAAAACTATTCTTGATTTTCCCTATGTGATTATGCTTTATAGATTTATGTGTTTGTTTTCTTTTTCAAACTTGAAACGTGGAATTTAATAATGATGATATTTCCCGTCACGTTTTCTTCTTTAGTTTGTTATTTATGTGTCTGCATATTAGATCAAGGTATGCAGCAATCACTTGCAAATTCAAGACGAGGTGACGCAGGTGGTGATTCATGAGCTCATCCATGCATACGACGAATGTCGAGCTGCAAATCTAAACTGGACGAATTGTGCTCACCATGCGTGCAGTGAGGTTATGAGATTCTGATGCTTATTTCTTTTCTTGGGCATATGCGTTGTGGGATAAAAAAGGGATTTGATCATGGTATTATGTTACTCATGGATGGCTGGAAAATTATTGTGCTTTGTTGAGCAGATTCGAGCTGGTCATCTCAGTGGTGACTGCCATTATAAAAGGGAGTTACTTCGCGGTTACCTGAAGATAAGAGGTCATGAGCAAGTGAGTACTATTTTTTTATCCTTGTCCTAGCTACCTTTGTATGACAAGGTGTGCCATTGCATTGTAATCACGTGCAGTTGTACTTAACACTTGAAAGAGTGAACCCCACCTGGTAAAATGCAGCCATAGTTTTTTCCTATGAACTTCTTAAATTACGTGGAATTTAATAGTCTGATGAGATATATGGCAACTCATCGAACCAACATATGCTATGTTTTGGCATTCGGATAGAAGGTACTGGACATTTGGATCTGCATTTACAGACATTTCACAGAATTGTGTGAAGCTGTCCGCATTACCAACTGAAAAGGAAACATATCTATGGGGATTATATTCTCTGTATGATCTCTCTCTATTAGTTTCTCTCCCTGTTGTGTCGAATCAGTCATTAATATGGGTGCAAGTTGAGTATTTGATGTCCTTCTCTGGAACTGACGATTGAAGAGGATTCTGTTTTTTCTTGTTCGAGCAGAGTGTCTTTTGCCAATAAACCTCTGTGTTCCCAAAACCAGTCTCAACCTCTAGTTCGTGGGCTTGCAGCTCTTATGAATGTTGAATACAGGTTCCATTAGTATTTTCATCTCTTAGCATTGCAACAGGAAATTGAAATATATAGGACTAGGAGAGAGATCCAGGTCAAAATTGTTTTATCCTTATTTCATTCTACATTTAGCCATCTTTAACCTCATCTGATTTTCGGCTCGCTGTGTCACAACACTAAGCGGTGGTGGTCGGGTGCGGTGTTCTCGCGCACCCATGGCCAAGAAGGGTGTCAAGGAGTATTCCATGGTGCATGGTTGCAAGTGGGTCGAGCAAAGGGGAGCTTTGTTCGGACAGGAGGCTGATTTGTAGGCTCTTATGTCTTAGAATAGACATAGGAGTGAGCTGGAGAGAGTTTGGATGAGGATAAGCTCGAAATCTCCAAAAGAAGTTGGAAACTCCACCTTTCTCGCGCGGCAGGGGCAGTTGGCAGGCGGAGCGGGAGACCTAGCAAACGACGTTTCTGGGGAACCTGGCGCCATCCAAAAGATTCAAAATTGGGCACTCTATCCAGTCGGATAAGTTGGATAGAGTTCTGGCCACGAGAATAGGAGCTGGAGCTTATCCACCGAAACTGCTCCATTCGCGATCGGAAAAGCAGCCAAAGTGATATAAGGAGAGAACTAGGGTTCTTCCTTGACATCCAGAGAACACGATCGATTCAGAGACTTGTGAACCTCTGATAGATCATTGAGAGAAGCTTTGGGTCGTGTTTGATCCATAGCAAGTGAGGGGGTTGGGACTTGTGAGTGAGTTACCACATCCGAGCGTTTGGAACGATCTTGTTGATCGATTCTTGGGCATTGGGGATTGAGTGAACCTCTGCCATTTTGTGTAGGCCTTGTTGTGGCCAAGTTCTCCACTTGTGAATGAATAGACAGTGGTTGGGCGTGCATTTGTGTTCTTGAGAAAGGCTGACGAATTGGTGAGCAATTCGGCCGGTTACATCTTGCTTTTTCCGCCGGACTAGACCGAACACTCTTCGTGTTTTGGTGCGAAAAATTAGTCCAGGAGCAAGGGTGTGACAAGAGTGGTATCAGAGCACTGGTTTTGTGTTTGATATTGAGTTCGTGTTCGTGCAAAATCAGCAATAGTTCGAGAGATGGAGGATCAACTCCGATCCATGGCGGAACGCATCCGGGTGCTTGAGGAGAAGCAAGCACGGATGGAGGATTACTATGGACCACTGAGGGAGGTTCCTGACCAGCCTCTGGTCGAGCAAGTTGCTGACTTGAGGGCCATATTGCAGACATGCCAATCGGTTGTGGAGGAACTACCTATGGATGTAGAGATTTTGCAAGAGGAGTGTGCACGAAAATTTGAGGGCATGTTAACCGACATTGCCCTACTGAAGAAGGCGGCAGTGGCCCCTGGAGAGACCTCTGGAGGTCGTCCTCAGGTCCCTAGAATCAAGGTACCTGAGCCCAAGCCTTTTGATGGGGCTAGGAGTGCAAAGGAACTCGAAAATTTCCTTTGGGACATGGAGAACTACTTCCGGGCAGCAAAGGTTCCGGATGAAGAACAGGTGGAAGTAGCCACTATGTACCTGGTTGGGGATGCCAAATTATGGTGGAGAACTCATGAAACCAGTCGTGAAGTGGACGTGGTTCGTTCGTGGGAAGACCTCAAGAAGGATCTCAAAATCCAATTCCTACCGGCTAACACCGAATGGGTTGCGAGATCTAACTTGAGGAAGTTGAGACATGAGGGAGCTCCACGTGATTATGTCAAGGCCTTCACCACCTTGATGTTGGACATCCATACCATGAGTGATGAAGACAAACTATTCAGTTTTATGTTTGGTTTGCAACCATGGGCACAAGCGGAGCTAAGGAGGCAAAATGTGCAAGATCTTGCCTCCGCCATTTCGATTGTGGAGAGCTTGGTGGATTTCAAGCAAGTGGCCTCTGATCCTAAGAAGGCTAAGGAGAGGAAGGATGTGACTCGTCCTAGGGACAAGTCATGGATCACGAAAAGGACCAAGACTCGGGCGGAGAAAGGCAAAAAGAAAGTTGGAGAGGCTAAGGGTGCACCTAAGCCTAAAGCTTTCGAGAAGAGGGTGGAGAAAGGAGGAGATAAGGCTCGTGGGTGCTTCATTTGCGATGGAGATCATCGTATGAAGGATTGCCCGAAGAGGAGCAAGCTCAACACCATGAGAGCTAGCTCTGATTCGGAATCAAGTGATGAGGGGCGCAAGATGAGCACCATGAGGATGCTTGGAGCGGTTAAGGTGTCTCCCCCTAACCACCATGCTTTGATGTACTTGAATGTGTTGGTAGGAGGACGTGAAATGAAGGCTTTGGTTGACACTGGAGCATCACACACGTTCTTGGCTGACTCTTGGGTGGACAAGCTCAACATTAGACTTGTTCCACACTCGAGTAAGCTCAAAGACGTGAACTCTTGTGCCAAACAAATTAGGGAGACCGCCGGTGTCGAGTTAGTTGCTTGTCCATGGAGGGGTAAGTTTGAAGTTACTATTGTTCCCCTTGATGATTATGAGATGATTCTTGGACAGGATTTTATGAATAAAACTGGAGCCATGCCGTGTCCAAGATTAGGGGGAGTTTACTTTATGGAGCCCGAGTGTGTCAGTTTTGAGCCATGCACTTATGATGTTGAGAAGGTCAAGGAAAAGAAGAAAGGGGTGCAATTTCTTTCGGCATTGCAGGTAAAGAAGGGGATAAGGAGAGGAGATTTGATTGGAGTGACATTTTTGGTGGAGAAAACCGCACAAGAACACACGGGGAACCACCCGAGAGAAAGCATCAATCTCTCGGGTAGTTGCTCGCATGTTGCTTGGGCGGCGAGTGGTGACGAGCGCGCTAGAGGGGTAGGTCAGTAGAGGGTTGCTCAGGGCTGTCCAGAGGGTGTGCAAGGAGCTGGTGGAGGTACTGGATTGAAAGGTGTTCGGGATTGTGAGGAGGATGCATTGGAGTGCTCGGTTGATGTACTGGACCCACGGCGGGACCATGTGTTGTGTCAACCGATAGGCCACCTTGCCTACTCAATGTAGTACTTTAAAAGGTCCATCATACTTTGGTGCCAATGCCTTTTGAGTTTTGAATTTGTTGGGAGGAGAGCTTCCTCCAAATTTGTGGCGTGACTTTCAGTAACACAAGATCACCCGCCTCAAATTCTTCATCTCTTCGCCCCTTGCCCGCATATTTCATCATGCGTCTTTGAGCTTTAGCCAAGCTATCCCGAGCCTCATCAAGCATCTCTTGTTTGTCATGGGCAAAGCTATGGGTGCCCGGACACTTCACTCCGGTCGTTCGCATTGCTACTTCATGAGGAGTCAAGTGCTGCCTTCCATTCACAAGCTCAAATGGACTCATGGTTTTGGCTGAGGACTTACTAGCAGTGACATAGTGTCTCAAATACTCCTATAGCAATGCATTCGTCCTCTCGGTTTGGCCATTCGTTTGAGGATGATATGCTGTACAAAACTTCAACTTTTTACCCAACAACTTGAACAAAGTTGTCCAGAAGTGCCCTGTAAAACGGGCATCCCTATCTCTCACAATGTCCTCGGGTATGCCAAAGTACTTCACAACATTTTTTAACATTAATTCGGCCAACTCTTAGCAAGTCACCTCCAAATCGCACCCTGTCTCGACACTTAGCCATTATTTGCCTAAGTGTCCGAGCTAGAGCTTCCCTTGGCCGAGCAATTATGATGTCTGCCCAAGCAAGTCAACTCCACACCTCCATCGGCCACATTGTTGTGTGTCTTCCCCGACTCCTCTCGCACATCTCCAAATCCGCTCGTGCGAATTGAGTTCTGCTTCGACCAGCAACCATCATTTGTCCAAGTTGCCGAGGAATACTTCCCCTTGTCCTAGCAAATCAGCCATCTGTACGGTGGAAACCTCCATGGCTCCACCACTCGGCCACTTGCGCGCGAGAGCACCGCACAAGGCCGACACTATGAACTTAAGGTCGTGATAATCCAATTTGTCACACCCGTGTCCACATACCAATTTTTTTCGCCCCCACACAAGGAGTGACAATCCAATTTGGCACTGATAGATGCGATACCAGCATATTCCTATATATTACGTTCGGGATCTTATCTAATCCTGTAAAACGCACATCTATCTTAACATTTTCATCTCTACCACCTTAAACTTCTACGCATGTGCCAGTATCATAACCCAACACTCTAACCTGTAGAGCATGGTAGATCTTATCACCTTTGTATAAAAAATTTCATTCAGTTTTAGTGAAAATTTCTTATCACATAACACTCCCGTAGCCAATCGCCATTTGATCTATCCGACCTTAATCCGAAGGATAACATCGCCTTTAATGCTCACATCCTTTTGTATAACAGACCCTAGGTATTTGAAACTATCCTTCCGTGGGAGTATTTGTTGCGCAATCATAACATCTACTCCATCTTCCTCCATTTCATTAGCGAAATTGCACGTTATATATTCAGTCTTTGAGCGACTCAAACGTAGTCCCGTGGCTTCCAATATTACTTTCCAAAGCTCCAACTTAACGTAACCTCATCTTCGTCTCTGCCACTAAAACAATGTCATCTGCGACAACATACACCATGATACTTCATCTTGTATATCCCTAGATAGTACATCTATAATCACCACAAAAAGAAACAGACTCAGTGTTGACCCTTGGTGCAATCCTAGATCCACCGAAAAATACCCAGTTTTACCCACTGAGGTCCACACACTGGTCTTCTTGCCCTCATACATATCTTGTATAGTCCACACATACATCCATGAGATTTTCTTGGTTTCTAAACATTCCTAAATAACCTTTCTCGGTATAGTATTATACGCATTCTCTAAGTCTATAAAGACTATATGGAGACTCCGCTGACGTTCTCGGTATTTCTCCATTAGCCGTCTTAGGAGACGGATTGCCTCAATCATCGACCTCCCAGGCATAAATCCAAATTGGTTTTTTCACACATGTACTTCTCTCATCAATCTACATTCGATGACTCTCTCCCACATTTTCATAGTATGATTCAGGAGCTTAATACCCAAGTAATTACTACATTGTTGTACATTCCATTTATTCTTATAGAGAGGCACTACTACGCTATTTCTCCATTTCTCTAACATTTGTCTCTGCTTCATACGCCTACCGTCTCTTTTTATTTTCATATGTTTTTACCAGATGCACAATCCCACACACATAAAACACAATTGAACAAGAAAAGTGAGACCACTATCCTCACATCGCTACTGTGATGAATTGTCTTCTCATGGCCTCCCATTTGTTCATCCAAATAGCACTCAGGTCAGTACTGTGCTAGTCTCCCAGAACTGAAACGGTGCCAGTCTAATGTCGCAGAGGAAGATAGCAAGTAATGTAGTAGCAATATGGCTTATATTTTGAGTTGGCCAACTAGGAGTCTGTTTTGCTTGATCTAATGTGTTTTCCGCAGTACTTCAATGCATTTTCTGCAAATTTTGAATAGTTCTTAGGATTTACTTGTATAAATCTTTTCAAGTCGTAAGTCAATACACGACTTACTTTGATTACACGAAGCTTAAGAATCAAAATCATGCCCCCCGGTGGGAAGAGTTGAAAAATCTACTTGAATTTGATCAAAGAGATTGAAGGAGCCAATTAGATTGTAACAAATGAAACTAAGAACGAACCAAAATTTTCATAGCTGATTTGGGCTATCCAATAATAAACCAATCGAATTTGTTGAGGCCCCAGTCAAAAATTGTCAGCCCACATCATTCATCACTTCGCGGCAGACAGTAAGTTTAAAATTGGATTTTGATGATCATCTTTCTTATCCAGAGTGTGAGGTTGACTGCAGTCTGCTTTCTGCAACTGTCCCAGTCCCAGGCCCCAGCTTCAGTTCTCCACCGACTACAATTTTGTCCCTCACAAATCAAAACCTTATCTTGCTCCTTTTTGTTACATAAAACTCGATGTGGCTTTCTTTTTGCTAAAAACTGCTGAAGCCTTTCTTCAATGGCGGCTATTACTTCATGCCACCTGGGTTCTTTTTCAAGATTAACTACAACCCACAATTTTGTTGCTCATAAAATTCCTACCAAGTGCATCAAATTTTCATCTATAATTAATGCTTCTGCTCGGCTGTTTAAACCTTTGTTCTCAGAAAAATCAACTGCATTTGATCCTGTGGATGAAGAGGTCTATTCTCCTCCTTTTTTAAACTTTCAACATGTTTTGGTGCTTCTTTCAAGTTTTCTGGTTATTCTTCTGGACTTAACGCAATTTTATCCAATATATTTCTAACTAAGTTGGGTTATGAAAAGTATGTATACTCTTACCCTTTATTTATATAAAGATGTCATTTCCGTTTCGCGAACGATAATTCTTCTGGACTTATCTTTTACAAATCATAATTAGCTTCTTCAGTTGTTTTTTCAAAGTTGGATGGGAAATTCTTGAAACATGTTTCTGCTCTGAAACAGAGAGATCGGTTCTCTTCATTCAAACATACCACGTTATCAATTGCAATGGCGATTCAATTGGTAACTGGATTTCCTGCTTTGGGTTCTTCAGACCAGGCCAATGCTGTTACCTTTGCTCCAACCCTACCTGATGTATCCGTCTTGATTTCGGGACCACCAATTAAAGATCCCAAGGCATTGCTGAGATATTCTTTGCCTATTGATAATAAGGCCATAAGGGAGGTCCAGAAGCCACTTGAGGACATCACAGATAGTCTAAAAGTTGCCGGTGTCAAAGCCCTTGATTTAGTTGGAAGAGTGAGGAACCCAAATTCATCAATTTAGTTTTATTATTCTTCAGTGTTCCTGTATATAATTTTGCTTATGGTTGATCAAGAGAAGGTATTCGTGCAATGTTGTTAATAGAGCTATCCTGTTTCTTGTCGTTGAGCTGTAGAATACGAGACAGGCATCGAGGGCTCTCAAGCAAGGTAAACCATTGATTGTTGGAGGTCTGGCGAAATCGAAGGTGGATGATGGGATTGAGCTGCTTAATAAACTGGAATCGGGATTGGAGGAACTTCAAAAGATTGTTGAGGATAAGAATCGTGAGGCAGTCGCGCCTAAGCAGAAGGAGTTGCTTAGTTATGTTGGAAGGTGAATCTATGCATCATGTTTCTTGGTATGCATAATTATGGAATAGAATAAAGTAGCTGTTCCACAGGCTTTTGCTATATCTTTCTCACTTGTGTTTTCACACTTAGCATTTGTTGGCCGATTGATGAGTCGTTTGAGCATTTAGTGCCTTTTAAGAGATCTCTGGCATGTTTTCTGTAGAAAGAATGTAAAAGTATAAATTTACAGCATCTTTACAGTAATGTGAGTCCTTTTTTGACGTTCATCTGTTTTCATGGGGCGCATGGTGTCAAAGCTCATGATTTCCAAGATTGTTGGCATTTATTTGTAGCATCGAGTTGGACTTCTTCAATGATCAAAACAATGCTACTGGACTAGTCCTTGCCCCATTAGAACCACCAAATAATGGAAATTCTCCTACTCAGGATCCCTCTAAAACCGACAAAAGTGAATAAATGTAATACAGAAACTAGTCTTCCTATAAGTTGCTATTTCTCATTTTCAGTCCTTGTGATTGACTGCAGCTGAGATCTTCGTGGGGCATTGGATTTCTGCAGTGTCGAAGAGGATATGGTTGATGGTTTTCCCTATGAAGTTCCTGAAGAATTTAAGAGCATGCCATTGTTGAAGGGCAGAGCAACTGTGGACATGAAGGTGAAGGTGAAGGACAACCCTAATGTAAATGAATGCGTATTCCGTATTGTTCTGGATGGGTATAATGCTCCTGTAACAGCTGGAAACTTTGTCGATTTGGTTGAAAGACACTTCTATGACGGCATGGAGATACAGAGAGGCAAGCACATTTTTGAAGAAAGTTTGTTATGTTGATCCTTCTAATCCTTATTATGGAAATTTACACCAGCATTCCTTGAAGAAACTTCATTTTCTTCTTTTCTATTATCTAGCTGATGGCTTTGTTGTCCAAACGGGAGATCCCGATGGCCCCGCTGAAGGCTTCATCGATCCCAGTTCAGAAAAGATCCGCACAATACCTCTTGAAATTATGGTGGATGGAGAAAAGGCACCCTACTATGGACAAACTCTGGAAGTACGTGTTTGTTTATCCTCAAACACCATGATTCAGATGTTCATGAATGTTTATATTTCACAGGAGCTCGGTTTGTACAAAGCTCAAACGAAGCTCCCATTTAACGCCTTTGGAACCATGGCCATGGCTCGAGAGGTGAAACACTCTAATCTTGATTTTCACGTTACCAAGTGATTTGGCTAACTCCTTTTTTCTCTGCTTACATTTTAAGGAATTTGAGAACAACTCTGCTTCCAGCCAGGTGTTTTGGTTATTGAAAGAGAGTGAATTAACACCGAGCAATGCCAATATCTTGGATGGCCGGTACGCAGTGTTCGGATATGTTACAGAAAATGAAGATTTTCTGGCGGATTTGAAGGTTGGAGACGTGATCGAGTCGATTCAAGTGGTGGCGGGGTTGGACAATCTTGCCAATCCAAGCTATAAGATTGCTGGGTAGATAGATGATTCGATGTTAATGGAGTAGAGGGAGACAATATTTGTCTTTGAATGGAAATAAGCCAACTTATTGTGGCGTATTATATACTTCTAACATTACATTATAAACATGTGCAAGACGTACCAAAAACGTAGCATCTAGAACCTAATTTCAAATGACATAATATTGACACACACAAAAAACGTATGCTCTCTTTCACAATCAGATTTAAAAAATCAAATACTTCAGGCGAAGAATGCTTTCAGGGTGACTGCATATGGTACTATACAAATATATGACTTCAGGTTCAAACTACAAATTGCAGGCCTGTGTATGTTTCCAGCAGAGAATGAAATCACCTTTGCCTGTGTACTACGAGATATTTACACATTTATGAACACTGGAATGATGTATGGAAAATTGCAAAGATAGGTTTGATAGCGGGATAACATTTATCCCGCCTTTTTTATAACTCCTTTTAGAATTTAAAAAATGCACATGTTATTTAATACACACATTTTGATGGTGTGTCGGATAACTGATAAACTTATGTTTAGTATCTCGGTATAATATGGGAATAACTTTGCCACGTCATCTATTATTGTGTTGAATTACATATTTAGCTCTCGTACATACATATATATACCCTATCTTCCATCCCTACCTGGACCACCCCAATTTCTCCTTTTTTCTCCTGTCGATTTCACAGTCGACTATGGCGTCGCCTCAACTTTCTACCGGCTAGACGCGTGCCCAGCACAAACACGGTCCTCGGACAAGGTTTTCGCTCCGTCTCTACGAGTGGTTGTATGCGACATCTAAAAAGCCTGAGAAAGTGCCACCAACATTTAGGTTTTCTCCAAAAATTCCTCTAGTGATTCACAATCGTGTTACCCGGAGCTCAATTCTAGAGTTCCCGATAATTATAGAAGATGAGCCTCTTCAAATTTCGGAGGTATCAACCGCAACTCTCAACCCCAAGCGTAAGTGCGGAACTAACGCTGCTTCGTACCAAAAGCTATTCACGGTGACGACCCAAAAATCCGCACCCCGCCTTGCTAAAAAATCTTTGTATTTTGGATACTTCATAGACCGCGACGAGGACACTGATCCAGTGTTCGTAGAGATCCCTCATCAGCTGACTCTCAAGCTTCTATCTCGGCAACCACTATGGTAAGTGTACAATTTATTCGAGTGAGGTACTTGCATGCCAACTGACTCACTATTGTTGTGTTGGGTGTTTTTTTTGTTTATTGTTAGCAGGTTCCTAGTGTAAAGCAGAGTTGCATATGATTTTGGATACATGCTAAAGTTTTTTTATTTTAAAAAGATGCTAGCTTTTTGGGAGAATATATATCAAGTCCAGTTGTTTTTGTCTAACTACAATTGTTTTTTGCTGTATATGAAGTTTAGACTGTATTGGTAATTGCATATGTTGGCGTCTTTAGACAATGTTGAACAATATTTGTTACAACCCGTTCATAATATCTATGAAGCTTAGTCAATTTTTATGCCTTCTAGAGCAAGTTCTTTCGGAGTCAGGATCATTGCGTTTTCTTCATCCAGGTGAAATATATTTTCTTATCTTTTGTTGGCACTTCTTTGTCTCGCTTTAATGACTGTTTCGAAGGAAATAACTTGTGTTGGACTTTTGAAAAGTTTTTTATGTGGCCTTTGATTCAACCGCCCAGGCCGAGGAGTGACTTGGTGTTCCTCTTTCTCCCTCTAAAGGATAAGATAAATAATTGTTGTATTCTAGTTTAATTATCAGATCCCTGAAGAATCACATAAAACACAAATAAAAGAATCATGCTACTTCATATAACTCATCACTTTGAATCATAACCAGCAATATAACAACACAAAATAGACAAATATCTTGCAGACATATAACCAGCAATATAACAATACAGAGTAAACAAATATCGTGCAAACACATAGCCAGAATACAACAATGATTCAATTTACCGGACTTATTTCAATAGAACAATTTCGTACTAATCCAACAAAATAACCTAGTAGGTTAGGATTTACCTGGATGAACACGCACGTTTGTGCAACATCAGAGATTACAGATTAGATTTGTAGGACTCGTAGAAGTGTATGGGGCAGAAAATTAACTGTCTCATGCATTTATGAAACCACATTCACACGTCTGCGGAGATTAAGGCTGAGAATTTGGAATTTAAAATTTTCGAATTCCGAACTGTTCATAATTTTAAATTCCGATCCAAAATTTTGAATTCCGAATACGAATCGATCGAAATTACACATATGCTTCCAATTTATAATTCGTCTTTGATCGGCAAAATTGTTCGGAATTTTTGAATTTCCAATTTTTTTTAGATTTGCTTATGTTCAAAACGACGTTGTTTTGAGCATGTAAATAAACTCTCTGACTGTCGCATGCGTCGCGTCTCTCAAACTGAAACAAATCTGCTCCTGCTCGTCTTCCAGTCCTTCGACCTTCGCGGCTTCTCTTCGACGCCTTCATCCTTCCGAGTCCAACGACTTCCGTTCTCTGCCTGCGCGCGCGGAGTTCAACAATCAGTTGTCCCTGCCTGTTTAACCAACAGCCTGCCCTTAACAGTTAAGTCATAAGTGCCAGAGTTTACGGTTTTGATTTTGGGTTTTAATTTTTGAAGTATTTATATTTGATGAATTAGCTAAGTGTTTGATAAAAAAACGTGTCTCAATTGTCGTTTGTTGGGCTTTATTTGATGCAAACATTGAGATGTGAATCTTGAATATTGATCCTGGCTTGGTAGGTTTAAGAAGAGTTCGGTTTTACTCAAATAATAATAAGAGTTTCAATTCCTAGTCTTTATTTCAGGCAAGGGTGAGAGCCTTTAAATTTTAGCCAGTTCCAAGTAGGCAATATACGTCAAAGTGTTAGAATATCTTGGAAAGAAAGCCACAAAGGTAACATAAGATTTAAACAAAAGTAAACACATATATATAAGATTGATACTTCTACTGGAGGTGGCCAACCTGCACAGAAGTCGGCATGTTTTGGTTCATAAATGCATGAAATAGGTGGTTTATTGTGAAAACATGTCAGCTTTCTCAAATTTTATCCTCCTTGGGTATCAGGGTGTTGATAGTTTCTGGGGAGCATGTTGAACTGGGCTTTGCATTTTGCTTCTGGCTTGCTTCTCCTTATGCTTATTCAGTTATGACCAAATAAGATAGCATTTTCATTAGTGCGTGCCATTTATAGCAGCTGTTGTCTAGAATATCATTCTGGTTCCTCTTGATGCACAATTCTACTCTCTTTAATTTCTTTTTTTTCACCTTTCTCAGTAGGGCAAAATAACAATATTTGGACCCTTGATCTTTACGTCCTTATAACTACTAGGCCCGGGGAAGCACCAATTAAACAACAATATTAATGTACATTTTTGGCTTGCATTATCTTCTAGCTAACACCAAACACTAACAAATACAGTAGAGCAACAAAAACTGAGCAACAAAATCTATCAACGCATAAAAGAATGGTGAGCTTGTTTGTTCAAGAAGGATGCACCTATCCACAACTTACAATCATCGTCCTCAGAATGGACAACTTTTTTGTAATAAAGATTTACTTCAAGTGCAGCTTACCATCAAACAAGTACTACAAAATCCATGCTTTGGCTATAGATGGACAACCTAGAATAGTGACTTGATGATTGATTATACTTGGAACTTCATAATCTTCCCATCATTAAACTGATTTCTTGGGCATAGAATCACTTGATCTATCTACTCCTCCTCATGAATAGCCTGTTTGAAATTTTTCTAAAGCAACGAAATGAAAAGAAGGAACAAGGAATAGTTAGTAATACCAATGATTTTCTAAAGCAACGAGATGAAAAGAAGGAACAAGGAATATACGAAAGTTACTAATAAGTTTTTCATCTACCACTAGGAATAGGAGAATTAGTATGGCTGCTTATACCTTTCCAAGCAAGAAAAGCTTATTGGTCTATGGGAGAACCAATATATGTCTGAATGGCTCGCAGACTGACAAATGCAAACAAGAATAGGTGTAGGCACAAGAACACTCTTTTAGAAATCATACATTCAACATTTAAACAGACGTCTAAACTGTGTAAAAGCAACCCTGGCTTTTACAAGTTCAAGTTTGTTGTGTGAATTGTAATCCAGTTTCCTTTTTGGTACATGAATACGTGCATCATGACTCATGAGGCTAACATTGCATCATCATCATGAATTTGTAACTTTAAGCATTCATTTTCAGTCTATGCCTTCTAATTTCTAATCTTCTATTAATGTTAGATGGATCAGCATGTTTGTGGAAAAGGAAAACTACATGCCTCATCTGTCGCTTCTACTCATCAAGGAATCACACAAGAAACATCTCTTTCACTTGAAGATGTTAATATGGAAGCAAAGTTATTAGAGTCATGTGAAATACCCGTAATACCCAATGAGAGTTAAACTCAAACTTGAGCAGCTCCACCTCCAAAGCCGAGGAAAAAGATGAAAAAATGCTCTGAAGCTTGGCAACACTTTGAGGAGGCTCGTGAAGATGAAAATGGTGATGAAGTGGCTACTTGTAATCTCTACAGGACACTTGTCAAATGCGCTAGAGTAAATCAGGAACCAACAGTTTGTGAAACCATTAGCCAGTTGTTTCAAACTTGAACGCCATGGGCAAAACAAAATTGACAAGTACCAACCACAGTTCACTTATGATGGTACAACAGCCACGAAGAACCAGTTGGGTGATCTTTGAATGAATAAGTTGGATATTAAAAGGATCAGACGGTCACTTGCAGAGTTTATCATTATGGATGCGCAACACTTCTCAATTGTACGAAAGACCGGATTTATTAATTATTCAAAGAATCTCAAGCTGAGATTCAGGATGATTTCTCGAAGGACAGCAGGTAGAGATTGCATGGGAGTGTACCTATCAGAGAAGAGTTTTTTGACGAATAATGTGAAGGAGTTGAGTCCCAGGGCTTGCTTGGCTACGGACACCTGGACATTTGTTCAAAACATAGTCTATATGTGTGTTACAACATATTTTATAAACCATGACTTCAAATTGCACAAGTGGATCATCAGGTTTAAAAGAGTCACTGACCACTCAGGTATCACACTTCACTTTCTTTGATTGTCATATTTTTTTAACGTATAATCGCTGATATTTTCCCTTAATAATACACAGGTTTATCACTATCTTATGAGCTGGAGGGAATATTGAGCGATTGGTGCATCAATAAAATGTTAACAACCACCGTGGATAATGCATCAAACAATAGCACATTGCTGAATCAGATGAGAGGTAGGCAGATAGAAAAGTTTGGGTTTGTAAAGGGTGGTGTGTTGTTTGGTCATCGCAACATTCACATGAGGTGTGCCGCACATGTCCTAAATTTGATTGTGAAGGAAGGTTTGGTTGATCTAGATAGATCAATGTCGAGAATGCGATATATGGCAAAGTTTGTCAAATCTTCGCCTTATCGAGAAGACATTTTTATGCAATATGTTGATAAGGTTGGGTTGGATGAAACGGGGCAGGGTTTCTTGCAGATGGATGTGGTTACAAGGTGGAACTCTACCTACATCATGTTGGTATATATCCAAAAGCATAGAGAAGTGTTTGAGCAGATGTTGGCTCATGAAGTTTCTTTACGAGTGTATTTGGATGAAATGAGAAAGGAAGGGAAAAACACATTTGTGGTGGGACAACCTACGAGCACCGATTGG
The DNA here is from genome assembly GCA_028565015.1 of Pinguicula moranensis. Taxonomy (NCBI): domain Eukaryota; kingdom Viridiplantae; phylum Streptophyta; class Magnoliopsida; order Lamiales; family Lentibulariaceae; genus Pinguicula; species Pinguicula moranensis. The sequence continues at coordinate 314,689 of JAOWBN010000034.1, read as the reverse complement.
GAGCGCATCAATATTTTTATTGAATTCTTGAAAGTATTCTA
>JAOWBN010000034.1:283282-295490 GCA_028565015.1 Pinguicula moranensis | reverse complement strand
GGCATCCATGCCATGCTTTCCATGAGCATATGCTAACTTTCAGGGGCAATGCTTTATGCCAAAAAAACTCCTTCAAGCTAGTTGTGTATTCTCTCTGTCTTATGGACTCCCAGGCCGAGCTTACTGAAAAGGAACCATTTTTTTTCGGAAGCCAGATGAGCACATCTTCACTTGCCTCCTGGCGTGGTGGAGATAGAATGAGGATCTCATTTGTGATGGTTTCCCCAGTTGCTTGCAGTAACAGTGAAGTATTCCACTCATTGTTCTATATGAAATCTTGGACCTTGGCACCACTGTTCCAGATTTTCTCGACTTTGAGGGCAAGGATTCCGGTTGACAACCACTTGTCAAACCAGAAAGTGAGTTCCCTTTGCACAAAATGATCTTTACATTATCCAGCACCTCCTGCTTCACTTCCATAATTTGTTTCCATAGAGTAGAGTCTGAATCCTTATTAGGCCTCAGCATTAATGGTTCCAACCTGGTGTATTTTGCAATTAAGAATCTTTTCCAGAGGCTTTTTCCAACCATCAGGTTAAAAAAACAGCTTCATCCCAAGAGCTTTTTGAATTTCAGCAAGGTCACGCACACCGAGTCCCCCTTCACTAACTGGTTTGCAGATTTTAGGCCATTTCAACCAGTGTAGTTTCTTTTTACCATCCATATCTCCCCAGAAAAAATCAGCCAGGAGTTTCCTTATTTCTTTCAAGGCCCATTGAGGTAGTTTCAAGCTGGCCATGATGTGAATAGGCATGGAAGTAATTACATGTTTAATCAAGATTAAACGGCCACCCTGTGTCATTAACTTCCCCTTCCATCCTGCCAACCTCTTTCTGATTTTCATTAGCATGGGTTTCAGGGCTTGTCTTGTAAGCCTCCATGAGGAAAATGGAACTCCCAAGTACATCATAGGAAAAATGCCTTCTCGAAAACCAGTAAGCTGCTGGATCCTATGTTTTCATGATGCATTAATCTGCTTTGACAGGAAAAGGGTTAACTTCTCTTTGCAGAGATGCTGTACGGACCAGCTGCAGTATATGTCCAAGACCTTCATCAAATTCTTGATGGATTTGCTATCCCCACCTAAAAAAAGGAGTACATCATCAACATACATAAGATGTGAAATGATTGGGGCACCTACGGGATGATGGAAAGGAACAATGGATCAACTTCTGAAATTTTTCTCCAGGAGTTTGGACAGCACATCTTGTACTAGAATGAAGAGGTAAGAGGATAATGGGTCCCCTCGCCTCAAACCTTGGCCTGTCTGAAACCCCCCCAAAGATACATCATTTAAGTTGACAGAAAACCATTGGTCACAAATATAGTTCATAATCAGCCTAATCAACCGAGCATTAAATCCTTTTGCTTGCAACACACTCTTCAAAAACAACCAACTTATCCTGTCAAAAGCCTTTTCCATGTCTAATTTGAACATCACATTCCCTCCCAGTTGTTTCCTATGTAAATCTTGCACCATTTCTTGTGCAAGGGTTGTGTTTTCAAATATGCTGCGACCAGATAGGAAAGCCTTTGTTCTTCACTAACTAGCTTAGGCATGTGCAACTTTAGTCTACCAACCAATACCTTAGCGATCACCTTATACACAACAGTGCTCAGGCTGATTGGCCTGAACTTGGCAAATGAATCTGGGTGATCTACTTTTGGGATTAGGGTAACTGTGTTGGATGCGAACATTCTTGGCAACAGCGATCCTCCAAAGAAATCCCTCACAGCATTGGTGAGATCCTGCCCGGTAACCTTCCATGTGTGTTTGAAGAAACTTGAGCCAAACCCATCAGGTCCAGGGGAGCTTGTGCTAGGGATAGACCACAAAGCAGTTTTGATTTCAGCTTCATCTGGCAGGGCTAGAATTCTATCATTTTCTACCTCTGAAAGCTTGACAGAGAACAGGTCTTCCAGCTCCCCTGCCCTTGGTGAGCTCGAGGTATGGTGGCAGGATAACAAATCTTGGAAGAAGATCACAGCCTCTTCATGAATTATTTTCTGTCTGTCCAACTCTCTACCATCAGAAAGCCGCATATGTGAAATATGCTTCTTGTTCTGTTTCATCTTGATCATAAAGTGGAAAAGGATTGTGATCTTATCACCATCCTTCAGCCAGGCTTTGTTAGAGATTTGCTCTAGCCGCTTTAACTCTCTGTTTTCTCATATGCTGAGTTCTGTTTTTTTCTGCAGATATAGTACCTCAGTACAATCTGAAGGCTGATTTTGAAGATCTATTTCCAGATTTTCCTCAGTTTCAAGGGCTGAGATGTGAGCTTCCATTCTACCAAAGGTGTCCTTGTTCCATTTCCTGAGGGCCACCCTCATTCTTTTTAGTGTCTGGCCCAGCAGCATTAAACCAAAAGTGCCAGTTTGTAGGTTCCAGGTTTCACTTATCAGGTGTTCAAAGGATTCAGAGGATGTCCACATCTCTAGGAACCTAAATTGCTTGTGTCCATAGTTGTCTGCCTGCTCATGGAGTTGTAGGATGATGGGGCTGTGATCTGATGTTTTCCTGCTAAGTAACCATTGCAAGCGCTCTATCAAGGTGCACACAAGACCTGTGTAACCCTGAGTGGCCATTACACCAAGAAAATTGTTTACCATTTTGTTTGAGATCCAGTAAGGCGCATCTGGTTATACTCTGATTAAACTCCATCATGGGTTTTGTTTCTCTGTTCGCCCCTGCCCTTTTTTCTCTGTTTGATCGAAGAACATTAAAATCTCCAAAAACTATCCATGGTAGTCCACTGGGTACAATCTGCTCTAGGTGCAACCAGAGTTCCCTTCTTCTGACAGCGGCACATTTTGCATAGACAAATGTGACAATCACATCCATCTGTCCACATTTCCACATGCCTGTGATGGCTTGCTCATGGCAACATAAGATTTGGAAAGATCCTTCGTCCCTCCAAAGGACCCATAGCTTGCCATGGTGATCAACATTTGATGTTGTATAAGGTAATTCAAGAGAGTGGGATAAGCCACTGATCTTGTTTCCCGGTTGAAAAGTCTCAGCGATTGCTAGAATTCCAACTGAAAGTTTCTTTACCCATTGCTTCAGATGTGGTTTGGCCCTCCTAAGGCCTCTGCTATTCCAAAAGAGAACTTCTCCAGCCATGACTTAGATGACAGCCTACTGGTTTCCTTGTAATCTTAGTTTTTGTAAAAATTCAGTGGTTTTGGTCTCCTTGCTGACCTGCGCAGTTGCTTCGGCGACCCTTTGTACCCCCCGGAGCTAAAGGTTGGTTCAGAGTCATACAGCTTGCTAATTGGTGGTTGCTTGATGTCAAGCAATTCACCTTCTGAGACCAATTTTTTCGGCTCCTTGTTATAGTCTGTTAGGCTCCAGAATCTTCCGTTTGTGTCCTCCATGTCCATATCAAGGCTCTGAATATACCAGCTGTCTGACGCCTCCAAAACATGTGGTGCCGATTCCTCATTGCAGAAATCAGCAGCCAGCAGGTTGCTGCGAAATTCCCAGGGGTTCTGCCACAACTTCCATAACACTGGAAATTTCTCTATCCCTTGATTTGGTATCCCTGGTTCGACTTCTCCTAGTATATTTAATAGGCCTTTGAGGTTCTTTCCCATTAGGCGTCAGTTCTGAGGCCTCAGGTCAAGTCCCCTTCTCTGAGCTAGACTCATCCATCATTTCCTTTCCCTGTTCACCCGATTTCAGCCGATAGGTATACCGGCGAGGTCTCCATTTCCGTCCGACAAGAAGTATTGACCTTTGCTACCACTGGTGATCCTACTGCAGCAGTCAACTGAAGCAGTTCACGCCAGTCTTGTCAGGGGCGCGGGGCACACCGGGGCGATCAAGCCGAAATCCGGGGCGCGGGGCGCTGAGGCGACGAAGCGCGAGCCTCACGTTTCGGGGCGTTTAAATATTTAATTTTCAAAAAATAAATATATATTTACTTTATTTATACAATTATCCATCTAAAATTAATTAATTCATTATAAAATATCTAAAAAAAATAAAATATAAAACAATTCATTTTATATAAAATTAAACATTTATATTTTGATCTTTTAGGAATAAACTATTCACTGTATTAAAAAATATATATATAATAATAATTCATTTTATACAATTAAATATTTATACTTTTATGTTAAACTAATTTTATATTTTGATGTTTTAAAAATCAAGTACAAATATTGTTTTTATTTCTTTGCACTTATTTATTTATTTTTATATAGATATAAATCAAATATAATTGAACTCTGTCTAATCATCCTACCAACTACCCACTCCAATCACTTCACTTCACTTCAATCGGGTCCAACAAAAATCAGTCCAGATTTTTCTCTATCCAAAATCTTTCACTCACTGTTCATCTTCCCCTACCTCTGGAAATTAGAAGCCGACGTGAAATTGCAGATTCAGGATTTTTTCAGCGCCTCGCCGTGCCTCACACGCCCCGCGCGCCCCCGGGATATCGCACGCCCCAACCACCCCGGGGCGATATCCCGGGCGCCCTAAGCGCCCCACCCCTGGGGCGCGCCCCTAACAACACTGGTTCACGCTGCAACTCATGCTCAGTTGGTAAAAATTCAGTAGTCTCATGCTCTCCCAATTTCTGTTCTTCTCGCACCGTATGCACTTCCATTATTGGTTTGGAAGTGCCCCTATTTCAAAGGTACTTTGCTGAGGCCAGGCCTCTTTATCTGGTGTCTGCTCGTTGTTAGTCTCCCTCGCAGATTGCGTGTGAAGAATTGGTGCACGTTTCCAGGTTCTTGGTTCCTCTCGCACCTGAATCGGATATGTGCCCATAGTAGTGACCAATGCAAGGAGAGGCACATACAAGTTTGGTCTTTGCTTCCGGACCAAGCACCTCATTGATTCATAGTTTTGTGGTTCCTGTAGCCCGGAGTCCACTTGTAGCAGTTGCCCAATTGGCTCAACTAGCGCCTGGAATATTCGGTGATTCCAGCAGTGCATTGGAATACTAGATAGTCGCAGCCACCGATCATTTGGGTGTGTTGCCGTATGGGGAGACCATCGGCGAATGTCAGAGGCCAAGCCCCTGCCATGTTAACTCTTCCTTTTGAAAGGCTCGCATCTCCGATTCAGAAGTAGTCTGTATCAGAACCTGTGAACCTTGAAGCAGCGAGATATTGAGATGGGCAAAGTGAGTGTGCGCTCGCACTTCCATCGAAAGATGGTCTCGCGATACCCCTTGCAGGGTAGCCACAAGGCACCATTCCAGCCACTTCATCTCTTCCGGCGTGGGATCTATAGCGATTTGCACTTGTTGAACTTCTGCATCTATTATTTCGGTCGAAGGCCGTCGGGTGGCTACATTTCGTCTTGGTGGGTTCTATCCCTTTGGGTATTTAGCCACATTCGCCCTTAATTTTAGCCCCTCCACAGTCAGCGCGTTGAGCTTGGTCATTGTTTTTCCAATGGAGTCTACGATAGATTTAACCGGACAAATCCGAATCTCTTTCCGGATCTGTCCAGCTTCTTCGGCGTGGATATGTTTGAGACGTCGCCCATCGTTGCAAAAACTTGTCGCATTTCATCTTCCTTACTGCCAACTGAGAAGTTGGTGAAATAGAAGGCCACGCCATTTTCTTGCAAGGTACGCAAGTCAATCCAGTTTCTGCGACCCGGAGGTTGGGGGTCCTTCCGCGTTGCAATTACCGCCGTCAGCGTGGGATTTTCGATTGGGTCAGCCCGGGTTGGGGCGGCATCCAGACCAGGGGCCGGTGGTGGCTCCCCCTCCTCCGCCGGCATCCGACCGACGGTGGGTGGTGTGTGTGCGGTGAAAACCGTCGCGCGCTGGGAGAGTTCAGAAGGAGAGATAATATAGCCGTTGCTCTTTTTTTTTCCCCCTCCCTCTGTATGCTTGCCTGCAAATTGGTGAAAAGATGAAATACCTGTTGTTGTATAACATAGTTTGCTGTTATAATTTATTCAAGTATTCCATCTTTTGTTTGCTCTTCTCATCTTTTCTAGCAGAGTGCTCTTACAGTTGCAATGTGGTATGAAAAACCAAGTATAAAGAATGCGAATCACTTAAAAATCTTTTAGATGTGCTTTACAGATTTGAAAATCCCATCTGTGTTGAGGTATATCAGTCCCTTCTCTAATGATGAAAAAAATCTATAGATTCGTGTTACTCCATCTTTTATTGACGTTGACATACAATTACTGCTGTTTCTTGACTGAAAGGAAACTACTTTGTCTGTTCAGAATTTTTGCGTATACATCAGAAATATTTCCTCTCTCACAACCAAATGCCTTGGATTTTCTCCTTTCTGGATCATCTTGTTCTCTCTCTCTCTCTCTCTCATGTGCTATCTTCAAAGTTGTATGGCTTCTTCTACACAATTATCTCGGCTTGTCCAGTCAGATTGCCCAGCATCTTGACTACTGACAAACTTTCTCATTTGGCAGCTGTTGCAGATGTTCTTATTGATGCGGCTTTAGTATTAGGTGGTGATGCCACATTAAAAATTCTTTTCATGAAGCTTGTTGAGGTGTGTGTGTTCATCTTTCATGCCATAGATATTCCTTTATTATTGTTAGTTGCCTATAATAAATAACTTAAGATCTAGGTAAAATGCTTTTGGTAGCTTGCTACATGTGGACAGAAAAGCATAGGTGCTTCATTGTAAGTAATTGGTAGTCGACAGGCATCAGGATTGTCTATATTAATTAGTTGTAAGCAGCACATAACCTTATTACATAAAAATAATCCATCTACAGGGAATATCCAGTATTAAGTACATATACCTATTATATCTCTGTCACATCTTTTCCGTTGTTTATTTGTTGATAATTATGTCCATATTCTGCATGACGAACGCTTTTTCCTGCAATTTGTACTTGAATTCCTTTTATCTCTGCTTGTTCAGTTAATTCAATAGCCTTTTCTTTTCGAAATGAAACTCTATCTTTAATTGTCTGGCTATAAATTCTGCATGAATATTAAGGTTTTGGAATTCTTGTGATAGAAATGTTAAGTTTTCGGTTCACATAATGAAATTCCATTTGTAGATTCATTTGTAATCAGTGTTGTTTGGTGCGCGCCCCAGGTGCGGGTGCTTAGGGCACCAGCGATATCACCCCTTGGTGGTTGGGGCGGGCGATATCCCGGAGTGCGGGGGGGGGAGGAAGAAGAAAAGTAAAAAAATGAATTTGAAAAAATAAGAAAACTAAACAAAAAGATAAATGTAGGCAAAAAAGCCGCTCTATAAAATTAAGAATGTCCAACCCTAAACAAAAAGATTAACAAGAATGCCCTTTGAGTATTGAAGATGATGATATTGATGATATTTAGTTATTGATTTTATTAAGTATTGATAGTTTTAATAACCATAGTAATTATGAAGTATGAATGTTTTATTTTGTGTAAATGAGTTGTTTTATATTTTATTTTCTTTACATGAGCTATTTTATAGTGGATAGTTAATTATATAAATGAAGTAAATATTTATTTGCTTAAAATTAGAAAGTTAGTGTGCCTCGATTCGTGGGGCGCACGCCCTGTCGTCTCATTGCCCCGCGCCCCAATTTTTTACTAGCTCCTAACAACACTATATGTAATTCTTCGATACCTTGCGGCGTACTTTTAATTAATAAATTCTGCAAGAATATTAGGTTTGCCATAAGATTATGACTTGTATCAAATTGATTCTTTTTTGAATCTCTATATGGGCCATGCCCTCGGTGCCACAGGATATTTTCACATTCTTTTGTACATATTTTTTTGATCAAATCTCTTACTTTTTGATCTTCTTGTACACCCTCGGAATAATTTTTGGGTTGCACAAACCAAAGGGAATAATGACTTTGGGTTGTACCAAGTCTGAAACCAAGTGAATTTACTTTTTGTCCCATACCACCCCACTACTCATTATCAGAACTATACTCTATCAGTTTTATTGAGTTTGAGCCATGCATGGAGTGTTAAGAAAAACTTCTCTCATTGATGTTTTGTCGCTCCTTCGTAGGGGAAGTGGTAACCTAAATGAAAAGGTTATTGCACCAATACCTTGTTGCAAATTCTTAAACTTAGTTCCTTTGGATCTTTCTCTCCTTTTCTTTTGCAATTGATTTAATCATATTGCATTCAGTACTTACCGGTATAGGAAAATCAGACTAACAGTTGTTTCCTGCTTGGCATATAATGTTGAAGAGTGTTGGCAACAACGGGCATCACCAGCTCACTGATTGGCGTTCAGCTGAAGCTGCTTTGTATAGCATCCGGGCAATATCAGATTATGTGTCTTTTTCTGAGGAAGAAGTGATGCCTCAGGTTTGATTGTGCCCTCTATTTATATGGCAAAAACTTGATGCTAGACTCCTCTAGTTATCCCCTGGACAGTTTTATTTTCCTTGTTCAATGCTTATAACCTGTCAAACAACCTCACGCCCTTTTCATTGGTCAGATCATGGCTTTGCTTCCGAAACTCCCCCATGAACCAAAGCTACTGCAGACAGGTAATATTATTATCTATCTTCAAATGCATGGAAGCATGTATTGTTGGTATTTATTGTATGTTTAGGGACTTTTGTGCAATTTGCTAAAGGTGTACCCTATATAAGCCATAGGGCTCTAATGAAATAAACAAGACTTTATGCCAAATCCCTAATTTCTCTTACAATTTGGTATCAGAGCTTTCCCAAAAGCCTAGCCCAATATCGAAATCCTAGTCCCGCGACCTCTGCACGCCGTGCGTCTAGCGGCCCCCGCAAACAAGCTGCGCCCCATAGTCCTTGGAAACAGTCACGTACTACTGTTGCCCTCGCGCACAAGCTGCGCCCTGTAGCTCGTGCATCGTGTTCAAACGTATACTCTGATTTCTTGCTGAAAATTGTTGCTCGTACTTGTTGGAGAGTTGGTTGTTGAAAATAGATTGTTTGTCGTCGGTGGTGGTTGGTGTGATGTACGCCTAAACTTGGGTATCCAATTGGGCGTGTTGGATTATCGATGTGTTTTTTGATGTTGCGGATTGTTGTTGTGTTGAATCGTTGAGGTATTGGATTGTTGAATTGTCCTTGATGTTGATGTTGGTGAGGTGTGGATTGGAGATTACTTGAATTGTTGAATTGTAGAGTAGTTGTGTGTGAGAGATGGAAGGAAAGGAGGAGGATGTGGCGGGTAAAAGATTGGAGGCTCTGGCGAAGTTTAATCCCAAAATACTGATGCTCATACAAGAGATCATGCAGGGAATAAGTCCCTTGACTACGACCACAGTTGCTGTTGCTACTTAGACTCAGGTCAAGTTTTATCTTCCATTTATAGATTTGAAGCTCGATGGACAGGCCACATACCTTAGCTGGTCACGTCGGATTGAGGTCACTTTAGTTGGGAAGAAACTAGGGGATTTCTTATGGGAGATGAGAAAGGAAGTGATAGCGCTCAGACCGATGATTAGAAGGCATGATTAACTGTTCATCTAGTTACTCAACTCCATGACTCTCTCAATTGCTTTTTCTGTGGGTGGTATTAAATTGGTAAGTGACATATGGGCAAAACTAAAGAAGACTTACTCCGGGATTGAGAATAAGATGAGAGTGTTCCAGATTGATGCAGAGATATGGGGAGATAGGTCGATTAAGGAGTATGCCATCAATCTGGAGCAATTGTGGGCAGCGATGGATCACTTTTTGCCTATGTCAAGTTGTAGTGACCCCAAGTGCAAGAGGGGAAAGATAGATGAACTATGAAGTTCTTGAGGGGCCTGAACCCAATTTTTGGCTCGGGGAGATCAATCTTCCTATCTCAGGCTACCATCTCGTCACTGAACGAAGCCATTGTTTGTTACCATGATACAGGTGGAGAGTTAGATGAAGCTACACTATGAGCCTAGTGTAGTTTTGGGCGCCAAAGCTTTAGCTACTGCGAGTTCATGGGCAACAGTGTCACAGGGAGAGATTCGCAGCTGCTTCCACTATGGAGAGATAGGCCACCTGATGCAGTCCTGCCCTAAGCTATCCTGGGAGAGATTCTGATGGCAGAGGACGGTTTGTAGGCAGGGTCGTGGTCATGGAGGAAGGAGGGTGGTACTAGAGGTGGAGGTCGAGGAGGCTATCAAACCTGATGGCGGATGAGGAGGAAGAAGAGTATGTGGGAGATGATGCACCCACCTCAATCCTCATCCTCAAGTAATATTGCTCTTGCCTTTGCATCCTTTCCCACTGCTGGCTCCCCAGAATGGATCATTGATTCTGGGGCATCTACACATGTGACGGGTATTGCTAGAGAGTTCAGTTTCTATACTCGCCTAGCAGTCCCCGTTATGTGTCAAGATAGCTGATGGCACAGATCAGTCAGTGATTGGTAAAGGTACAATGCAATATATCAATACTTTAACTTTGTCCAAAGTTCTGCATGATCCTTCTTTTCCTGTCAATCTCCTATTTATAAATGTCATTGTTCACCAACTGGGACATGATTATTGGGACTGGGACAGATCAGTCATTGTTTGATACTCCCAAGGTGATCTTTCTAGAGAAGAAGACGGGCAGGCATGATTATTGGGACTGGGACATGGCGTAGTGGCTTATGGTACATGGATCGAAAGGGATTGGACTCAACCCTCTCATCTATTGTGGAGAGATCTGGAGGAGACAGAAGTATGGAGGACTTAGTGCTACTTCACCATAGGCATTTAGGTCACCCTTCCTTCTCGCTTTTGAGTCGACTGTATCCTTGTTTAATTGATGAAGTTAATAAAATTTATGATTCAAGTGAGTTAGGCAAGCCTATCAGAAATTCTTATGCTAGCTCTGGTAGCAAGAGTTCTAGTGTCTTTCTGATGTATGAGGGCTTTGTCCCACAACAACTTTAAATGAATTTCATTATTTTGTCTCTTTCATTAATTGTTGTTTTCATGTTACTTGGCTCTACCTTATGAAGAACAAGAGTGATGCATTTACCTGTTTTAGAGGTTTTCACAAAGGAGTTCAGACTCAGTATGGAGCAGTGGTGAAGGTCTTGTGTTTTTTATAATGGAACAGAGTACACCAACAGGGAGTTTACAGAGTATCTATCATCACAGGAAATTCGGCATCAAACCACTTGCCCATACACACGAGAGTAGAATTGGGTAGCAGAAAGAAAGAATCGCCATCTCCTTAAGGTTGCTAGGAGCATGATGTTTACAATGAATGTCTCGAAGTACTTGTGGGGACAAGTAGTTCTGACAGCCACTTACCTGATTAATAGGAGGCAATTTGGTTTCCTAGAAGAGTAAGAAACAACCAATGGTTGCTTATTCTACAGTTGAAGTAGAGTACAGAGCCATGATCCTAAGTGTTGCAGAAATAATCTGTTTGAGATTCATGCTTGTGGAGCTCGAGATGGACCAGGGGGTCCAGATGAAGCTATGGTACGATAACAAGTCAACAATCAGTATTGCCAACAATCCCATGCAGCATGACAAAACCAAACATGTGGTGATCGATAGAGTTTTCATCAAGGAGGATCTGAACAGTGGACTACTGGAGTTGGGACATGTAGCCACCAAGGACCAAACTGCTGATTGTCTTACTAAGGGTCTTAGTTCATTAGACTTAGTTAGACTATGTGGCAAGATGGACTTAGTTTATATTTTTTGCCCATCTTGAGGGGGAGTGTTAATATTTATTGTATTAACATGGACTATGTTTAGGAACCTTTATGCAATTTGCTAAAGGTGTATCCTATATAAACCTTAGGGCTCTAATGAAATAAACAAGACTTTGTGCCAAATCCCTAATTTCTCTTACAATTTGTATTCTTCTTTTCCAGCCTTTGTGGTTTGTTGAAAAGTCGTGTAAAGGAAAGGGTGGATATTATAAATTAAAAGAACTTTAATATTAGAGGATGCATACCAAAACCCCTGATTGTGTTCATTTTCCTGCAAAATATAGGAAGAGAGTGGCAGTACATGCAGTCCAGCATTTTAATTAAATGTTTGCCTCCTCCATTTACAATTTGTTTTTAACCTTCCTAGACTGTTTCCCTTCTCTCTCCTTTCATGAATTTACCTAAAAGCTTTAGAGACAAAGAGATGAAACCTCCTCTTAAGGAAGTTCCTTATTTGATTTTATTCTGCCCACATTTTGTAGTGATCTCACTTGACTTTATCCTTTTTCTTTAGTGTGCTTAATAATCAGATATCCTTTTTCTTCAGCGTGCTTAATAATCGGAGCATATTCAAAGTGGCTTGATGTTGCACCAAGTGGGCTTTCATT
>JAOWBN010000034.1:259908-274356 GCA_028565015.1 Pinguicula moranensis | reverse complement strand
ATCTATTGGATCCTGCCCGTGAGTGGGTTCGACACTGGGGGAGAAGATCTTATTATTTCGTGCACGTGAGAATTGGGGGTGGGGGGCAAAAATGATAATAGCTTACGGATCGGACATGTGTGAAGGCCATGTGGGGGCAAAATAACCACAATACCCCTATATTAAATATTGACACATAGTTTAATATAAGATATTTTAGTCATTTTATCCAATTTTGTGCATTCGTATACTAACTTTTGTCGTGCTCTATATGTGAGCAAGGAGGAAAATGGAGATTTGCCAGTCAAAATATCCTTTGTCGCCTTGCTACGCTCTTCCACCAATTTTAAAGCGTGATTGGGCCCCACACCGTAGAATTTAATTTTTCAGCTTACAACTTGGAAATGCGAACTTGTGATTTTGACTTATAACTAAAGTTGTGTATGCATCCTTATCCCAATAGCGGCATGGCAGCAGACTGGTCTCTTCGCTCATCCTCGTCCCCATAGGCAACTGCGAGAACCAACTTTTTGACCAACTGTTATTATTGCATAAACGTATGAAATAACTATGACATAATGAATAACGGATTTAATTCAAAATTTTAGAAAATTAAAAATAAAATTAGATTTAAAATTTTGGAGAAGGCTGACCCCTATATCAAGTGGACATGGATAATTTTCAATGAGAAATATTATTTGTATCTTTATGTGACCTATCAATTTGTTTTTTTGGGTAGTTAAATTTGTTTAAATTAAAAATATCTATTGGCCAACATAATACAATTATAAAATATCTAATCTAGGCATATTTTAGGTATGATTGGGTTTTTGATCCGGGTCCTTAAAGGCTCATCTTAATTTTCGAATTTTGGGTCCAAATTTAGATTGTTCACTTTCTCGAGGAAATCCATCATCAAGCAATACGATTTATGCAAGCTGCAACGTTAGAAGTAATGTGCAGTGAAGTGTGGTTTGTGAGCGCAGGCGCAAAATAGCTCACACCATCATTTTGTTTCGCTGTTCGACGATGGGCTTAGGTATCGTTGTACTTCTAGTCGCGGGATCTAGAGGACGTGTCATCAAAGAGGCTATTGGCTAAACAGTGTGTCCAAGGATAGAGTGGCAACAAATAGATGGTGCGGTGCAGGAATCGTTGAAAAATAGTTAAATTTGGCCTTTTCCTACCATGAATGGAGGATTTTATGCTTATTTACCCGATTAGAAATAGAGTAGGAATCTTTCTAAGATCTTATCTTGTACGACGTAATTATACTTATTTATAAGGTTTTTAAATCAAATGTAAACGTGTTCGTTTCATTCAATTTGTCTTCTTCTGTCCCTTTGTTCCCTTTCCCTAGTCACTAGTTTTGCTTGTACGAAATTGCTTGGGATTTTCAATGGTAGCAGTGTAAATACCAAACTAAAGGGTATTTTGGGGAGAAATGATATAGCGCACGAATTTTTCGTGCGTGTTGCACAAAAACAGTGTAGAATGATCATTTTGTCTTTATATTAATAATCGTATTAATATTTAATATAGAAATAAAATGATCATTTTACGCTATTTTCTTGCCTTGATAAAAGTGTCGTGCGTATATCATTTCTCCTTTTTGGGCGTTTCTTTCGGAAAGAACAAAAGTGAGAAAATCGAAAACACATTTAAGAAAAAGTCCCCCACGTCTCTATCCTTTTCCGAGTTACTACTACTCAACATTATCCACCTCATTTGCATTTATTTTATTTATTACACAACAAATCGTGAGCGTCAATCTATTGTACCTCGCGGTTCCACCGCTTGTACATTTTTGTCAAAACCCGTGGAATGAATAATTTATCTTCATCTTTATCCATTGCGTGCTCTGTCTCTCTCACTAACGAAACGGATAAATCATCTGTCACTCGGTTTCGCACTTTATCGCTCTAGAAGAAATATCCACGCGTGTTCGAAATTTGGATTGCAGACGATACCTGTCCGGGAATTTATCTGAATCAACCTCATCTGATGCTCTGTCGGTGCTGACAGGGCGTCATATTCCGATCGAAGGTGGTTGTTTAATGGTTATGCTATTTCCATTGTTGTTGTTCCGTGATTATTGGCTATTGTGTTTTAGGTAAGAAGTAGAAATGGAGAAGGTGAAAGAAATGATTTTTTTTTCTATCTGATCATGTTTTATTGGAAGGAGAATGGGAAACTAGAGCAGTTTGGTAGTTTGAGATCCTTCTGGTTTCTTGCCAATTTAAGCCTTTATCTTCAGTTCTTTGGTATTTCACTTTTCGCGGGATTCTTAAAACGATGAATGTGTGGAAAACATTGGGGGTGGTGGGGTGGGGTAGAATTCTGTTATTTAGAGCAATCTAGCGATTCATCCATTTCAGTTTGCTGTGGTTTTATCCTTTGAGATACATTCCCTTTTATACCCTATTAATTATCAAATATTCATCTCAAAGTACTTCGTTTTTCGTATGTCTTAATTTATGCAAGACTGGATATAGTTGTTAGTTATGTACGCACACTTTTTCATGTCTCTGAATGCTTGAGTAGGCAACATTTTGCTTGTCTTGACATCTGAAGAACAGAAAGTTGTCTACATTGTATTGTTTCTTTAGCTGAAAAAGAAAATGATGTTTTGGCATGTTGATATTTTGTCATCGTTTCAATGATCCATGTTTGGGTTCAAAAAAAAAAAGAATGTTATAGCAACTTATCAAAAAAAAAAGAATGTTATAGCATGATAATGTTTTGTTTGATTTCAACAGCATTATAATCCGTCTTTTTCAATTTACACGTGGTCTATGACGGCTGCTGAGGTAGATTCGATTTACATAATCCATGTGCTCTAGTCTCCTGCCTTTTGGCTTGAAGAAAAGATAACATTTTTAGCTTGTGTTTATTGCCAATGATCGCTTTCTGGAAAGGCATTTTTTGACTTCTTCTGCATGTTATCGGGCAAAATCATTATTTTTCTCACTTCATTTATGATCAGTTCCGTGACAGTGGTCGTTGTAGAAATTAATCTACCCGAATCGCTGGTGTGATGGCATCAAGCTCATGGGGTAACTTACTGGACCTTGCTTCTGGAGGATTACCATATGCTCTTCAAAATCCAAGAGGCCTTCCGAGGGTAATGGCTCTTCCTGGAATTATATCAGATGGTAATGCAAGCAGTGATTTGGACTCAGACAGTGCATCATCTTCTTGTCGTGAGCGAAAAATCATTGTTGCAAACATGCTGCCTCTGTATGCTCAAAGGGATTATGAAACTCATACGTGGCATTTTACTTGGGATGAGGATTCACTTCTATTACAATTGAAGGATGGATTCCCCCCGGAGACTGAGGTCTTATACGTGGGATCTCTCAAGGTTGAAATAGAAGCCGATGAGCAGGAAGAAGTTGCACAAAGACTTCTTGATGACTTTAAATGCGTACCCACATTTCTTCCGCAGGATGTCCAAACAAAGTTTTATTATGGTTTCTGTAAGCAACAACTTTGGCCTCTATTTCATTACATGCTGCCTATGTCCGTGGATCATGGAGATCGTTTCGACAAACAGCTCTGGCAGGCTTATGTGTTGGCGAACAAGATTTTTGCTGATAAAATTATAGAAGTAGTCAATCCAGATGATGATTTTATCTGGGTTCATGATTACCATCTTATGCTGCTCCCTACTTTTCTTAGGAAGCGTTACAATAGAATTAAGCTTGGTTTTTTTCTTCACAGCCCATTTCCTTCATCAGAGGTATACAAAACGCTGCCTGTTCGAGAAGAAATTCTGAGAGGATTGTTGAATTCTGATTTATTAGGTTTTCACACCTTTGACTATGCAAGGCATTTCCTGTCATGCTGCAGTAGAATGTTAGGTCTCGACTATGAATCTAAGAGGGGGCATATTGGACTTGATTATTTTGGCCGTACGGTGTATATCAAAATACTTCCAGTTGGTATTCACATGGGTAGACTGGAATCTGTATTGAATCTGCCTTCTACAGCCAACAAAGTGAAAGAGTTACGCGAAAAGTTCAAGGATAAGATCTTAATTCTTGGCGTTGATGACATGGATATATTTAAAGGAATTAGCCTAAAGTTGCTAGCTTTTGAACATCTACTTGTGCAACGCAGGAAGTTGCAAGGAAAGCTGGTCTTAATTCAAATTGTGAATCCTGCGAGGAGCTCAGGAAAAGAAGTACAGGAAGTAAAAAGAGAAACATACACAATTGCTAACCGGATTAATGAGATGTATGGATGCCCTGATTATGAGCCTGTGGTTTTGATTGATCGAGATGCCCCACGCGATGAAAAGACTGCCTATTATGCTGTCGCAGATTGTTGTATAGTTAATGCTGTCAGGGATGGCATGAACTTGGTTCCATATAAATACGTAGTTTGCAGGCAGGGATCGTTTCTGATGGAAGGAGCAGTGGGTGTAGAACAAGATTCTACAGCAACTAGCATGCTTGTTGTGTCAGAATTCATTGGCTGCTCCCCATCTTTGAGTGGAGCAATTAGGGTGAATCCATGGGACATTGATGCTGTTGCTGAGGCTCTATTTAAGGCGATTACCATGACTGATGGTGAGAAGCAGCTGAGGCATGAAAAACACTATCGCTATGTCAGTTCTCATGATGTGGCTTACTGGGCTAGAAGCTTCATACGGGACTTGGAGAGGGCGTGCAAGGACCATTATGAAAAGCGGTGTCGGGGTTATGGTTTTGGCCTAAAATTTAGAGTTATTTCACTTTCTCCAAGTTTTAGGAAGCTGTCTATTGACCATATTGTCTCAGCATATAAAAGAACAGGCACACGAGCAATATTTCTGGACTATGATGGTACCATTGTGTCTCAATCCTCTATTGTTAGGTCCCCCAGCCCTGAAGTGATTAATATTCTGAATTCTCTCTGTGATGATCCCAAAAACACTGTATTTGTTATAAGCGGGAGAGGAAGGGCTTCGCTTACTGATTGGCTTGCTCCATGTGAAAAATTGGGCCTGGCTTCTGAACATGGGTATTTCACAAGGTACAAAACGTGTTCTCTTCCTGCTTATAGATCATTCTATGATAGAATCACCAATATATTTTGGTATGTACGCTAACAGAAAATTGTTTTGTCCTTTATTCAGACGGAACAAATCCTGTGACTGGGAATCATTAGCTCTTGATCTTGATTGGAAGAGCATTGTGGAACCTATTATGCAACTTTATACCGAATCAACAGATGGATCCTCTATGGAAATTAAAGAGACTGCCTCTGTGTGGCATTATCATGATGCTGACCCTGACTTTGGCTCTTGCCAGGCAAAGGAGCTATTGAATCATTTGGAAAGTGTTATTACCAATGAACCTGCGGTTGTTTGTAGGGGACAGCACATTGTTGAAGTTAAGCCACAAGTATGCTCAGTTCTCGTCCCCCCATCTCCCTCTATATACTGTTAAATTTCTATCAAGTAATGTGCAAGCAACACTAGTAGATCCACTTTATGCCACTAGACATGCACATTTTTTTGGTAATCAAATTTTTTATTGAAGGATTATGATATATACACCATGGACATTACCTGCGTGCACTTTCAGAATTTTTATGATGCATTTTATCTTTTAGGGAGTGACCAAAGGAACAGTGGTGGATAAGGTGCTTTCATCAATGGCCAATGAAGGAGAGGCACCTGATTTTGTTATATGTGTTGGAGATGATAGGTCGGATGAAGATATGTTTGAGAGCATATCAAATGCTGTTTCTAGTTCATCCCTTCATCCATCACCACAGGTCTTTGCTTGCACCGTGGGGCAAAAGCCAAGCAAGGCCAAGTATTATATTGACGATAGTGCTGATGTAGTGAGGTTGCTGCAATGCCTGGACAACGCATCAAATCCTCGGGAGGGCACTCACTTCAGGGTTGCATTCGATAGTGTGTTCAACAAAATATAGTGTAGGAGGTTCTGTAAATGCCTCTTCTTTTGGGAGGTCCTCTGTTTTACTGACCCAAAAAAAGTTCAACAGGGTTGAATTATACCTTTAACATGGTTGATAACCTGGGAATTGCTGTTTTGTTGATGTTGGTGTGGCTGCGCCATGGATGAAATGGCGCCATTACATTGTACAGTTGACATTTAACTTAAAAAGAAATCTCGGTTGATATTTCATATGCATGAGTTGTTGTTTGATATACCACAATCCTTGCTACAAAATTGGCCTAGGCCTCTATGTTAGAACTCGTATGAAAACTTGGGAGAATATGTTAATCCGAGCAGAGTTCAGTATCCACAAGCTCCTCCCATGTGCATACTCAAGTTTTGAGCAACTAGTTTTGTTAATAACTTTTCAGGAACTAATGCTACACAAAGAATTGGTGCTTGTGTGTTGCTGAGCCTTTTGTGTACTGAAACAAACTGATATATTTCGTGTTCATTCTATGAGGTATACAAATTTATTTATGCTTAGAGTTTTCTTCTTTGTTCTGATCACATGGTGTACGTCTCGCTCTCTTTGCATAAAGTATGGAAACAGATAGAGTGGGTGAAAAGTTTATTTGGAGCTATCTTGGGCCTTTTCTTTTCAGTATTTTCATGAAGCAAAGCTTCTGCTTTGGAAAATCTATACATCAACACCAAATATTTGTATATGCCTCCTGCTTTCCCTACCAATGCATCTGAATGTGAAGGGACGATCCAAACAGTGAAACAGGACGAACTTAAGGGGGTGGGGGGCGCTCCCCCTCAAATCTGTTTTTTTATTTTTATTTTTCTGTTAATTTTTTAAATTATTTTTAATATTTTTTTACGAGAAAGAAAAAGGGAGAAACTGCAAAAAGGAAAAGGTTTTAAGAAAAGCAAGAACTTTTTTCATTTTTTTTCTTTTTCTTTTACAAAGTGTTGGACCATCTTAAAGCTTTGAACTCATTGCATAAAACATAAGCTTAACTGAACACTCAATGGTCCCATTTTCACTCACTCCCAAGACATGATCAGTCTTTCTGATGCATGGATTTTGTTTCATTGATAATTAGATAATAACAGATCTTGTGGCAATGAGTAAAAGAGAATGCCCAAAGACCAAGAAAATTTAATACAAATACAGTTGAAGCTATACAATCACACCAATGCCTTGTATTCCTCTTTTGATCCCAGCACAAGCTTTCTTCCACTATTGGGTGGAAAATAAAGTGCTTGAGATTATTCTTGACAACGTTTTAAAAAGTAATTATGTAATTTTGTTACCAGACAAGATCGTGAAATATCAAGACTTTTAAAGGTGGTTGCACACATGACTCTGCAGAAGATTTAGTGGGAATCTGTTTTGCACAAGAGCATATATGATGGAATTTGAACGGAAGATAAAAAGTTTGACCATCTGTCAGTCCTCATCCTCAAGGTTTGATGAGAAAAAGAAGCACCATTCACCTTAAATCGCATCAAAAGGGGACAAGAACAAAAGTGAAACAAAGGCATAACCAGCAAGGGAAGAACTCTTAACAATTCAAAATTTGATTATGATAACTGAACTGTAATAATTCTGAACAAAGCAAACTTAATGAGCAAAATTGGAATCTCAGTGACCTCAAGTTGATCCATTTCATGGCAAACTCAAATTAACAGGATTAGCAGAATGAGCTGAATTTGGCAATCTCCCTTTCTTGGACCACAGCCAGATCTTGGATACAGAAAAGCTCTCACCTTTAGCCCCATTGTTGATCTTCTTTCCATCTGCATCAGCATTATCTCCATCCCTTGTGAAATTCCAAATTTGCCCACCTTTCTCTTTCATAGGCCTCACATCACTAGCCCCAGTTCCATGTTCTTGATCGATATTTCTCCTACTTGGGCACAAGGCAACTTGCAAGTCCAAATCAGTCACCACATATTGAAATGATCCCATTGAAAAGCACCTCCTTGCATCCAAATTGATATTGCTACTCTCCGCAGCTTCAATTTCTAGTTTTGGGACTATAGTTGTGCTCCTAAATTTGCCTAGTCTAACTGAAAACACCCTTTTCTCATTGATAGCAGCACCATTGTCCTCTTCCCCAGGCCTCAAAACACGAGGGATCCCAACAAGACCAGTACTTCCTAAGCTCCCGTCCTCATTTTCCTTGTAATCTTGGACATTAAAAACCGGGTTTTCAAAAGAGAATCCTGGGGACAAAATGACACCCCTGCAAAGAGGGCAGGTTGAGTTCGAGAGCAACCATGTGTCTATGCAATCAATGTGGAAAGCATGGCTACAAAGAGGAAGCAACCTTAAGTTGTCAAATTCTGAGAATTCACATAAACAAACAGCACAGTCAAATGGCTGCTTTGATCCCACGATATCCCTGTATACGAAAACTGGTAGTGCATCAATATATGCTTGATCTAGACCAGAATCATGGAGGTGAAAAAGGTGTTGTAATTGCCTTTGGAAAGGACCAGAGTATATTTCTGGGAAACGATGGGATTGTCTGGACCTCTGTTTCAGGATGAACCGTATGATCAAGTGGAGGATTGCAGCAATAAAGAAGACAACAGCCAGTAGTACTATGATGAAAAGAATGATGGGGCTGATTTTGCTGCCGAATGCCGATTGAATCCACGACATGATTTTAGCTACTCTGGCAACATCTGTATCAAATCATCACACTACAACTAGAATTCCAAGAAGATTCTTTCTTCTAATCGAAAGAAACTAAGTCCAAAATTAAGTAATACCCAAACCACACAGCAACCGAAAAGGAAAAAATCAAATCTTTAGCATAATTCACCGGGAATCAGAAGGAAAGTTTGGAGCCCAGAAAACTTCTGGATGAACGAAGGAATCTTTCCTTTATGGGTGATATTTGTTCTTTTCTGGATGATGAGATATATAGAGACTTTGAAGAATCCAGAGTGAGTAATGGAGAAGAATGTGTACTACGGGAGTTGTTTTAAGCTTTCCAAAAGGTATGTTGAGTCGATACACATTACACACAGAAGAAAATCATCGCTTCTTTACTTTTCTTTTATAATTGCACAAAACAGTCAAAAAGTTTTTTACGAATTAATTTTAAAGAATCAATAAATTCCAAATGGAAAAAAACTAGGGAAAATTTCGCTGTATCATCAATAATAAAAGTTTTCTCCGCCTTGCAGATTGCTATAATGGTCACAGCCCAAATTACATACACTTGACCCCATTCATTGATGGGCTCAAGTCAAATATTTGGGCTGCTCCACTCTGCAGTTAGTATTGCCTTAGGAACCTTCTTATTAAGAAAAGTTTCACTCTTTTAATATTTAAGAAATCAATTTCTATTTTTATTTTTATATTTTTAAATAGTCAGGAGAAATTTCACTTAGGAGTGTTTGCAATAGTTTTTGTTATTTAAAAAATATTATGTTGTAGTGAAAGTTAGCAAAAAAAATATTCTTAAGATAACATGGGGGTGTTTTGAAGAAGGTCAAAAATAGCCATCCTCAAAAATTAGAAAATAAAATAAACCCATTCAAATCAAAGAACCCTAATTAACTTTTTCCTGTCCCAAACTAGGGAAAGGTGACAATCTTTACCACTCGTAGCCATTTTCTATGGTTCCCTAGGTTAGTTTTTGGTAATTAATTGTATTGTATTAAAATAAATGCCAAACGGCCAAGTTTACAGGAGAGCAGATTTGGCAGGGTCCCTGCCATCCATAACCGAAAATTACATATGCCTTTAAGTTGTGTCATGGTGTGTGCATATTGTGTAATTTAATCGGACAACACAGCAAAGGGGCGTATAACCAGTCCACTAAGGAGACTCCTCTGTGAGCTTGGTTGTTGGGGAGACCCAATACCATGGTTGTAACTTGACTCGGTCGGACAGAGTTGTATCTCCTGACTCCGAATCAAATGGTATCTCATTTCTTTCTTGCCATAGGCTCCAGGTGACCGCTTGCCAAATAGATATCCCCCTTGCGTGGATATGGTTCCCTAGGTTAGTATATG
The DNA here is from genome assembly GCA_028565015.1 of Pinguicula moranensis. NCBI lineage: Eukaryota > Viridiplantae > Streptophyta > Magnoliopsida > Lamiales > Lentibulariaceae > Pinguicula > Pinguicula moranensis. The sequence continues at coordinate 264,439 of JAOWBN010000034.1, read as the reverse complement.
AAGCTATAGTCAAACAATTTTTCCACAAAACATTGTAAAACTACTTTTAAGCAAATTTCCAAACATTCTTTTTTCTCTCTCTGGGTAGCTTATTTTACAATTATTGAGCATTTCAAGTAGTAGAACAACCTCATTTATGACCTCATAGGTCTCAAGTTCGATACCAAGAGAGAGCAAAGCTCTTCTAGAAAGGTATAGAGACTCTGTGTGTTTGCCTATAAAAACAAAACAAAACTTATTCTACAGTTTGTAAATACCTAAAAATCCTCTACAAAGTTGCTTTTTACATTATATATATATATATATACACACTTCTTATCCAAGATAGTACCTCAAATCAACTTATCCAAAACCTTTTTGTGAAATTAATTTAAACAATTTTACAAACACTCTTTTTCAATAATTTCTAATTTTAAGCGATTTATACAAACATTTTACAAATTCTCCAGTAAGCCATTTTTAACTAAACCTCTTCATTTTATCATTTTTTGAAAAACACAGTCAGGGTAAAAAAAAAAGGCTTGGATATTTTCGCAATCACTATAAAAAAAATTCCACAAAAGTTACCTTGGTTTCTATGAGGTTTTGTGAAATTGTAATAGCTGCACAAGATCTAAAGTAAAATATACTCCACAATGTTGCATACAGAGCAATTTTTTGCACTGTTCTTGGAATCCCACCACGCGTGTGCTGATCACAATGAACTTAAAGACAACATGGAAATTTGTAAAGTAAACAAATTACAAATGGGCTTTGGCATCATTGCATGGGATTATTTCAATGGATTTTGAATGTGGGACAGAGTTCGTAAAACATTAATCTTCATCTTTAGGAGCAATATATAGTCTGCTGTTCTCACAAGGAGTCCCTCCGGCTTCAACCCTCGGCCTCCTGGTATAATTTTCTGCAGCTTTTTGACCTTCTTTTCCACCGATTGGCTCTCCCGTTCACGGCCTCTTCTCCTCCTCCTCAGCATCTTCATGGTTTTAGCTCTACTGCGTGCCATTAAAGTTTCTCGCATACACAAAATGTAATGCTTGTAAGCATTTAAATACAGAGAAAAGTGGATGTTGTACTGCAAATGAGAAGATATAAATGAGCCAAGAGATGAAGGTGGTGGGAACTGGGAATGCAAATGGCCATGTGGGCTGAGGCAGATTTGGCTGGTTTTGGGACTATTTGCACGAATGAGCTGTTTGAGAAAATCAACTCTTTTGTCGGCTTTATCAGTGAATTATAATTCTTATAGTTTCTCTACGAAAAGTGAATTGATTGAGTAACATTAAATGTCGAACATTGATTGTCAAATGTAGGCCATCGAAATATAATATAGTAGTACATTGCACGACCAAACAAAAATTGTAAAACTAATATAAGTTATAAACAGAGATGAAATTAAAACAAAATTGGAATCTAGAAACATGCTTATTATATCAATTTGTCGCTTAAACAATAATGTAAAATTTCAAGTAAAACTAGTTAGGATTCCCCTGAAAGTTTGAGAAGTAACTTGAAAGAAGATGCAAAACTGCCGTCTTCTTCAATGAATGATCCGACGTGTATGGTTTGCATTATATAGATATTCAACACTATACAAGCTCAACTAAATGTCTAAATCAAACGAAAACTGATCACAATATACAAGGAAACAATTGAGCCATGATTTAGGTTCTAGAGTCTTCTTCAATCAACTCATTAACATCCCCACCCCCCAAACCACCCGAAAAAGCAAAAATAAAAATAAAATTGCTAGTTAGGCTTGTGGCCATATTAAATTCACAGAACATATATTCAGGTGTCACAACCATGCAGTTAAAAAGGTATTTGGTGAATTTTACTCGTGGTATTCGATAGATATTTGATCAAAACAAGTGTACAATTTGTTTAGTGGAATCAAATGATCACAATGGAGACTTGTGAATTTACCCTTGGAGATCAACCAATGCTAGTTCTAGTATGTCCAGAATGCTATGGATTATGATAGTCAGATTAGGTGTATTTATAACTCTGTACATTGGTATTTTGAAATTGTTTCTCCATTTGGGTGTTGCCTAGCAAGTGTACCTGGTTTATCATGTTTTGCGTGTCTTAATTTTATGCAAATTGGGTTTATCCGCATGTTGCATAATTGCATTACTGCTATAAACCGGGCAGGAAGTGACCACAGATTATTATTAACATAAACATACCATGGTAGAATGATACAACACTACAGAGTTACAATTCCTGTTGTCGCCATACTTAAAATTGAATTAGGGTTTGTTAGAAACTTTTCTATCAGATCTTTCCAACTCCTAGCTACTCTTAATTTGCAGAAAATGACAAATTGATCTAGCTTGATGATAGCAATGGTTTCCCAAAGATTACAACTTTGTGTGATAACCTAACGTGGAAAGAGACAGATGATCCCAATGGGTTCCCGAGTATAGAAACATTACGTGATAAGATAGAAAGGAATGATGATCAAATATGAACAACTGAGGTCCCCAAACCCATGTGAAGTCTTGAATTGTCATTTCGGGCCTATATATATACATTTGTGAGGTACCAAGTCAAAAAATTTTATCAGAAAAATTAATTATTTTATTAAGAGGGGCGACAATTGTCGCAATGAATTACAAAATTATAGATATGAGTTTTTGAACGCCTATTTAAATTTAATACATATGCGAGGATTCAAAAATTAATCCCCAATAGCTAGACGTGAATCAACATTATTGAACAGTACCAATTGGGAGTATAATTGTTAACAGACACCACTTCGACAAGTTGAGCAGATTGCGTCTAAGAAAAGTCTTGCATCCATGCGTGGAGGGGTCTACCAACACATAATGAAAGTTATGAAGATGACGATTGACGATTGACATCCACAAAAGAAATTAGGGTTAGTTGATGCAATTCCGGTTTAATCCAATGTAAAACGCAACTTTATCCAATATATTCCAAACTAAGTTGGGGTCTGATGTATGCGGCCTTACCCTTGTAATTATACAAAGAGGCTGTTTCCGTTTTCCGACCCAGGTGGGTATCGATCCCTGGACCTCACATTTGTGAAGTGTTGTGACCTCACATTTGTGAAGTATAGTTCTCACCACTTGAGTTACATGACTTGATTCCGTTAATCCAATGTATAGCTTCACCGAGTCTAACTTATTAGGTAATTTTGCTGAATAAAATAATTTAATTAAATAAGATTATTTTGTAAATATACATTTTATTTTATAAAATGATTCAAAAAATAAATTATTTTATAAAATTTATTAAAAAATAAATCACATTATCAATATCCATCACTTTATTGGTGGGGTTTACTAGACTGAGCCAAAATCTATCCAACTAAACTAGCCCTGGGCAGCAGTGCAGGTGGTGCCGAAACAGCCCGTACCGCGTACCGCCCACGAAAGTTGCGGTTTCGAAAATCTATACCGCGAACCGCCCGCGAAGAGCTATTACCGCACTGCACCGCACCGCGAAACATTGGCGATGCGGTGCGGTGTTACCCGCATGATAAAAAGTGTTACCCGCATCCCCCCGCTAACAAATGCGGGCACAAAAATAGCGCCCGCCTACCCGCGCGGGCACGGGTCTGGCGGGAGCGGGCGAGCGCGAGCGCGGGTGGAGCGGAATTTACCGCAATCGCTGCCCAGGGCTATACGAAACCATATCCCAACTATGGATAACCTAATTCATTAAGGCATGAATATAACAACGGATGATATGCAATGCAAGCTCTGCATACAATTTGTTGAATATAATGAACATTTATTTGCTAACTGTCCGACAATATGCAATGTCAATCTTGGTATTTATTCCAACATTTCGAGGCTAAAAGCTCATCAAATATGCAAGTCAAAAATCAATTGGTGGGCCCACAATCGCATTGTAGTAGCTGGCCAAAAGTTCTACGAATCTAGGCCCAATTACTCTTTTCTCCTATCAACCAACGATCGAAATACCAATGAAGCATCACCTGAGAAGCTTACCACTTCCAAAAACCTTAGCAGGCGTTTGCCAAAAAAATGAAACGATATGATCCCTACCACTCTGACATGTCACACGAAAAATCAGAGTTGATGGCCCATTGAAACATAACCGAGCAAGATATCTTAGATGAAGACTGAATGCATGGATGACACCTCCCCAAAGTAAACATCAAATCATGTACTCTTTTTACTTCACTAGAAATTTTTCTTTATAGAGTTTTTTTCTATTAAGATTTTAATGAGCCATGATAAGATGGATATTCAAAGAGGAGTGATATGGAACAGATTTTTTGGCGAAGACAGTTTCAACCAAACTTACGGAAACTCGAGCAAGCGAAGACACAACGAAAAGCATATATCTTGAAGAAAGTATGAAAATGGCCCACCAGAAAGATGCCAATTGGAAGATTAAAAGCCGATAAAAAAATATAACCGAATTCTTTTCAGAAATCAACTAAGGGCGAGGGAGTAAGGGCCCGTTTTGCGCAACCTTCTTAAAATTATAATTGGCTTTTAAGAACCTCGAACTACGAGATTGATGAGTTATT